>JAVQJF010026909.1:0-29641 GCA_036023855.1 Gadopsis marmoratus | reverse complement strand
AACAGGAAAGAATCAGGGTGAAGGATGAATTTTTAAACATTATTTTAAATTTAGCTTTCCAGGTTTTACTTTTCTTAAAGGTTTCATATCTTTGTTGTAAAGCACTTTGAACTGCATTTCTTGTATGAAAGGTGCTATATAAATAAAGTTTATTATTATTATTATTATTATTATTATTATTATTAAAACAACATGTTTGCTTAAATTCCTAGAAATCATCTATCCTATTCCTAGAATACTGAACGCATGCTCTTGGTTTCCAGTCTGGCCATTATGGTATCACTTTAAAGGTTGTCGAGAGGCTAGCTCTGTCAGCCAGCTCATTTGGAAAAGATTAACGTGTGAATGTAAATTTTGTACAGCATTAATGCTGACCTCATAACTCTCCACAGCAGAGGGTGGGGTGTGATGATAAACTGCCCTCCTAGGGGAAGGTAGACTTACAGGAGCCTACAGGTGGATGTTGTAGGATGGAGGTTTGGCTTGTGAAGTGAAGCTTATGCCATGTGACTGTGACGAGCTCTCCTTACCGTACTTAAAAGAGAAAATCCAAATAACGTGCCAAAATGTCAAAAACTCCTTATTTATTTGGATGTTATTTGGACACACTGCACAGTACTCTGCAACACAACAAAGCCATGAATACAATACTGCCACACATCTCAGAACAGAGACATTTCATACATATTAGACCAGGACAACACGATACACTGCAACTTGATCCATAAAATAAATTGTGCGAAAACTTACAAATTGCCTTGTGTTGGCCGGACCAGACAATGGAAGAGAGCCAAACTGAAGACCAAGTATTAAATCAAGAAAACCTGTCCAGGTTCAGTTGTAGTTTGATTTATTACATATATACTGTACATAGAGAACTGATAGGCAAGAAAATATATGGATTTTAAATCAATTTAGTGATTAGGTGTTCATAACTTATATTTAACAGTACAGGTCAGGGAACATCTAACTGTTGCCTGCTTTTCATCTCAGGTATACCTGACCTTTTGTTTTTGCCAAGGTTTCCTGGACATCATGCCAAAGAAATATCGTCTAAGTGAACATACATGCATCTGTAGAAATGTACAGCTATAAATTCCTTAGCGTGTTTTAAATGCCAACATGGATAACACAGCTTCCAATAAATTTGTACTTTAAAAGGTACAGGGAGTCTTTCAGCGGACCTGCCTTGACTGTCATCATGTCTCACACGACATAAGGAAAAAGCAGCGTGTGACCTTTTCAAGAAATTGTTTTGGTTAAACTCTTTTATTCAGCGAGATTGTTAATCATCAAGGCACGTCAGCACAAGTGCGATGCTCTGAAGCCTCGTGAGAATGGTCAACCTTTCCCCAACCTTTCTCAAAATCCAATAAGTACTTGATTTACTTTCTTTTTCATTTTGCCTTTGTTTTGTGATACATCAAGCGAGCTAATGACAGGGGTTAGACACAAAGTCAGGTTTTTGATAGTATCTCATTTGTTGTCATTAAAGCGGTATTATTACAGAACATGCATTCATTTGTCCCCTGTTGCATTTCTATCTTCATTAAAAATGTATGCCTTGTGATAAAAGCCATGAACAACAGCCCAGAGGAGATGAGACACAGACAGACCCTCATCTCCCCGTGAGTCAGTGCTGATGCTGTAATTGATCCAATCAGTTTTTATTGCACTTCCAATATGAGGGTAGTGGAGGACAAAGCGTTCATGATGTGCTTGTCCTGTGGTGGATTGTTTGATTCCACACATTCATTTTAAGATTGTCTTATTGTAGGCACAATTGGATGCTGTAAGATAGCATTGTGCTGAGCCTGGTTTTGCATACTGAAACATATGTAACAGTAAAGAGTCAACATTAGAGGTGAAGTCAAACCGCATACTCAAAGAAGACAAATTGTTCTCATTATCTTTTTTTATTTACCGATCAACAGGTTGAATATTTCTATGAGCTGTGAAAAGTTCAACAGCAGAGTGATTTGCACTTCTTATATTGTTTCATTTAGGCAAATGTTTGAGGCCCGAAAAGAACTATCTAGTATTTCACCAAAAAAGAGAGTAAAGATGATAGAAAAGTCTACAAAATGAACACCATTCTGTTTCCCAGAAATATGTTTCTTCTTTCTTTTCGATTCAATTGACCCTTTTTTTGGCCTACAACTTTTCTAAAGATCACTAATTAAAGAAACAGTTCCGAGATTTGGGGAAATACTCTTATTTTCTTTTTTGTGTTAGCGACTGAACATCGATACCCCTCTCAGGTCTGTTATGATTGAAGCCAGGACGTGATTAACTTAGCATAACTAGAAATAGGATGATACAGCTATCCCAGTGTTCACAAATATGCCCACAACCTTTCTGAAGGTCACTAATTAAAGAAATAGTTTGACATTCTGGGAAATATGCTTATTTGCTTTCTCGCCAGGAGTTAGACTGGAAGATAAATACCGCTGTCTGCCATTTTGGCGGAATTTAAAGAAATATTGTTGGTAGTGCTGCTAGTCGACTGGGAATCTTCAGGTAGCTTCAGAAATAGCGGCAGAGTGAGCACTCCTCGCTCAAAGTCATTCCACTACGTCAACTTGGCTTGCTTACTATATTACGTGAACGCCATTCAAAAATCTGACAGTTCAATAAAGTGTTGCTTGATGGTCTATTTGAAAAAAAAGAAATGAAAGAATAGTCCAATATTGGTATTCAAAAGCCAAATCCGATACGACCAACAAAATTTCTGAGTCGGGTACAGCCCTAGTTGTTGATCTTGTTTATGTTCAATGGATGTTTCATAATTGTCTCCATCTAAATACTACCATGTGTTGGGCCGAAAATTAAACCCTTTGACAAGGCATTTAGTAATCCTTAACCTCTATTGACCTCTGCATTGCACAAGAATCAAGAGGTGTCTGGCACAACCTGTTTTAGATCCAAATACCAAAGTCACATTTTCGCAATACTGATGAGTAGGTCTTGGTGAAATGCTGTACAGGAGAGACAGTTATATCTGGTGTAGATCTAATATTTCACAATATAAAATACTTTCTAATGAAAATACATTTTGTCATTAAGGCTTTTTTGAACTTGAGAATACGTACATGCACGAGCGTGCTTCTTCCAAACAAATAATACGAGCTGCAAAGTGAGTTCAGACAGACAAAGGTCTCAGCATCGTGACAAAACAATCAATGACAAACAACCCTTTCAAACCTTCCACCAGCTTTTGATAGTCTACTCTTCTTGGAAAAGCATAGTTACAGTGCAGATTCCAATTTACATATAGTCAGAAATACAATAGACAGTTATTGTCAAACTCATGTTGAAAATTCACGTATTCTTTGAGAAAAACCATCAGAATGTGACCCCAGATAGTTTTGGCAAACCTCTGTGAAAAAATAATAATTCACTCCGTTTGACAGATTTACTTTTTTCTCATGAAACATTCCGCAGGCATAGTTGGAGTATGTCAGCTATCAAACTAATGATAAACGCGAGGCCTCATCAAAACCAGGTTTTTTGTTCATGGCCAAATTTCACTCTTGTCATCAATCTTGTGAAAAAAAAAATCCTAAATTCTGTTACTAATCAAGAACAAAAGCACAGCGAAAGAGACACACGCATAGCAATGTTTGTTTTCTGCAATTGGCAAAACCTATTGGCCAATTCAAGTGATTAGAATGCTTTTAAAACCATATTTAGAGAAAGTTCCCCGGGTATGCATGCTGTTGTACACTCAGTACTTAATAATCAGAGTTACACAACTGGCCAAACTGTAACCACCTCCCCCGAAACAGCGATTAGCCTATCATAGCCTTAGCAACTGTAACCATGCATGGCAGGCCTGTCTGGAGGCCTGTTAGGAATGGATTAAACTAATGTAAGCTGCAATCTTTTGCATGCCCTCTAGTAACTGAGCGTAACCTAAGCGTAATCAATAAATTAATTATATTATTTACGGGGTTGCAAGTTACAAAACATGAAAACATGCACATCTAACACATTCACTGCATAATAGTAGTCACATCACACTGGACTATACAACCACTCTTCTTGCAACATTCTTGGTGGTACTTCCAACAGCAATGTAGCAATGGTTAATGGTTACTCAGCAGAGAAACACATACATGTTATTTCATGTAATACACTTTATTACTGGTTATGCTACTTTCAGGTCCTTTCGCATGCCTTTCCCACAGTAACAGCTGAACAGAGAGTGCATTCCTTTAGTTTTTTTTAAAAACTGTACGAAAAGGCCACAAAATTGATGTTTCCTGAAGTGGTGAGTGAGCTTGAATATCACTCTAATTTTCATTTAACTTACAGCCGAGTTCAGACAGAAAAGTATAAGGTTCTATCTGCATCAGTTATGTGATTTTTGTGGGGTGTGAGAAGTTTTTCCAAATCATTTTTGGATGTTAAGTAAAGAAATGCAAAATGGTACTTAGTTTATGGACTGTGATAAGTAAAACGACTTACTACAGAGGTCCTGTAGATGCCCCCTCCTATCTATACACTCTATATGTAATTTAACCGTGGTCGGGTAGAGGTTAATGTGTTGAATTAGATTTAGAAATCAGGTTTAAAAGTGAAATGTTTTGGGGATTTTACAGTAACAGTATGCAGGTCTGTCAACTCGTGATGTTTCAAGTGCACACATCTCTGTGCATACTTTGTATGTGTATAGACAGGTGACCTGCAGTCCTGTCCTTTTACTGTCAGAGAACAGGTCAAACTAAATGGAAACATGCCTCAGATGATGACATGGACACCAATCTGGCATGCCACCATCTTTATCCATAATCTTCCTTAATCCCAGCCTGCTCAGGTCAAGCATTATTCCTGGTGAGCTGCCTGGAGCAGACAGCAGCTGTGTTCGCTGTAACAGGGCTGCAACAAGCGAGCTCAGAAAAAATTCAAGATCCTCTCATGGGGAGGATTTCATGCCCCATTACCTCCCTGTGTCACAGTCTCAATTTAACCTCATTCATATGACAATCGAATACTGGTTGTGCCAAATGCACTAGAAGAAAGAACAACAGAGACATTTATTATTGTGGGATTTGATCTGGGCCTTTCTTCCCCTCCTCTGAATGTCTGAGCCCCACAGGCGATGTAAATGAACGCTATTGTGAGTTTGTTGAGTGAATCCTGGGCCCTGTCTTGGTATTGCTCAACTCAGTTTGAAACATGAAACACGCAGTGGCCATGCAGAGAGTCCAAGAAAGGTCAATTCAATTCAATTCAATTCAATTTTATTTATATAGCGCTATATCATAACAGAGTTATCTCACAGCACTTGTTAATATAGAGCAAGTCTAGATCAACTCTGTATCAGTCTGTATCTGTATCAGTCAATACTGGGTTGGCATTGACTGTAAACACATCATTTGGCCTGCTGCTTTGAATGTGGGACTGGCCTTCACTCACACTGGACGGTCGCTAAAAAGAAACAATGTTGTAATATTGTCTACTTTCAAAATCATATTTCTGTGCAGATGTTCACATTTTCCCTCTTTTTTTTCTCTCTCTAAGTGCTGAGCCGATAACTTTCACATCCACAGCTGCAATAAACAACATCCATGCCAAGTTCCTGGTATCACTCTCTGATCTACAGTATTTAGCAATGCTCTGCAAGAACTAGAATGGTCATATATTTTTTTTGCACCGCTGCCAAGTTTTTACCTTTTTATTACACTTGGTCATGATCTGCTGGGAGAAATAATGGAATTTTCAACATTTAAGGATGCCTCCTCGCCAGTCAGATCACTGCATATTTCAGACGTTATTTAAAATACCGCAGAACTCACACCTCTGGTAAAATAATTACTTGATGACAGTGATGGAAAGTAATAAAGTACGTTTACACAAGTGCAGTTTTAAGGTCATTAAAAGTCAAACTATTGTACTTTCTTTTAATTGCTAGTTAGATCACAGAAAATGTAGAATTTTACAGATGCAGAGCATACAGTATAAAGTACAATCCATTATTTCTGTGGATTCAATTTCAGTAGTTTCAGTGTTGGCTCTGACAAAATGAGGATTAGACAGACACTTGTTCCATTATAGAATTCATTGTATTCCTTCCCATATCCCAGAGTGTGCCAACAGCACAAACATTCAGACAGCCTGACGCTCATCTGTCACTTCACAGCGGAGATTTGCTGAGAGCTGCTCCTTGGTGAATACCAGACTGATGTGTCTTTATAAATTGTATCTTGCCATTCCTGAGCCGCCATATGCTTGCGTCCGCTCAAGAACGAAATGGATGCTGACACAGATGTGGGACTTTTGTAATTCACTACCCTCTGTGGAGCTTTATATGTGTGTGTGACAATGGTATGACTTATTCCACGCTTTTCTCTTGGTTTTCAGCAAGAGTAATACATATTTCACAGCACTAGACCATTTTGTTGAACACTTCCATTTGATTATTAGTAATTACAAAGAGGCAAAAAAGAAAAGACAAAAATACTGTTTGAACAACAGTTGACAAAATATGTTCAGGGTCTGCAATCACAGTGCATCTGCAGGATTTTTACCCAGATATTCCAGAGCAATTTTCAAAATAAAAGCTAATTACTGACATAATATAAACTTATATATACACACGTGTATATATACACACTCTCGCATACTTATGTTGCACAACTCTTTTACCAGTCTCTCATTCAGTTTTCTGTGGTTGAGTGCTTATCACATGTGTGTGTTTAAGGCTCTGGAAGATTCCCTTAAATGCTGATGCTCACCAGTTCCTTGCCGTAATTCCCAGCTGCTGGTCCAGTGTTGACTAGTGCCTCGACTGAAGTCCATATGTGTATATACCTCAGGAAATGTCTGAAATATTTAAACTCAATTTTTTGAATTCCTTAAATTATGTACATTCAAAGCCATTCAAGTGAGCAAATAGTATGGCGTCTTATGCAATTTACTAGACCCAAATATTGCCCAATTATGTCTATTAAATCATGATAATTAATATACATTATATAAGGAAATTAATTGCAGGCGTCACGCGAAACATATTACTCTTCTATAATACGGTAGGTCTTAAGTGAACGATGCATACCATTTGGGAGAAAGCTACTCTGAGCAAAACATGCTATTACCTTTCAGAATGCATGAGAATATTGTTTCAAGTACGAAGTGAGATGCCAAACAGTTGTTTAGTTAAAAAGTGTACACATATTCCTTTTTAAAACAATAAACTTCACTGACGTCATTGCTCTTCTAAATAGAAATATAACTAAATAATGAATGGCATCTTCCAAGAATATTTAGAGATTTGTAGGCATAAGAAACCAGCTTGGATTCTTTACAGTCTAACAAGGTTAAACTCAGGGTAAAGTACTTACTGTAGCCTCAAAAACACAATTAAGTGTGGGCATAATATATATATATTTTAACAATAGATGTCCCATTTTTCATTCCATCACTAAATTAAGATTACTAATTAACATAATTCATGAGAAACATGATCCCTGAAATCATTTGTTCTATCCATCCTGTTACTTCAGATATTCACTCTCCATTGACATAAATCCCACCTCTCAGTCCCATTTCCCACAGTGGCTTTTGCTACAACAGCTGTCTTACAGGCGGTATAATCCTCAAGTGTTTATATTTCCAGAGGCATTATATTCTAGAGATTATACTGTGGTATTCTTGCAGATTATAATGGCATGGAAATCAGGATCCAACATGTGAAGTTTCATCTCAAGTAAAAAATTGCAGTTATGGCTTTTCCAGGTCGGGAAGCACCGTTGAAATGCCTCTCAATGAACTTTGGCAAAAAAAAAGTAATTCTGATTCAGATGGAGGAATTTGCATTATGTCCTCAGATGCTAATACTTTTAATTAATGGACAGCATCTGAGAATTGTATGCATGGCTGCACTCAGCTCTATTGTTTTTGACATACTGAATAAAAATCTGAGCATTAATGTGCTAACAAACACAGTTTAGTGTGTGGATGTTGTATGCATCTGTGCACCTTGATGTGCATCATACTTGACTTGGCTGACCATTTTAACTCTATTGATAAAAGTGGGCTTGGCCTCTCAGTGAGTGTATCTGGCTTATTTATTTGTTTGTATGAGTCACTTTCCTCACATACAGAGCTGTGACATTCTCACTTACAGAAAAAAAGAAGAGGAAAAGAAAAGTACTGTTTTCCAAGTTTGTGGACACTGTGGTAACCACAAAAGCAGCCTTCGTACATGATGGTAAGGGAATTGAAATGGCAAAATTGAATTGTGCTAAGAGTGAAGCAGACCACGAGTCATCATACGTGTGGCTCAGAACTTCCTAATTGCTAAACAATTTTAACAGTTATTTGCAAATAGGGAACCTGAGACTTAAACTGTGTCCTTCAAGGTACCATGTACTATTACACAAAATGTATAGAAATGTGTTTGAAAAAAACACCACAGTGAACATTTACCAATCATGTCTCATAGGACATATGTACATTCATATGCAGTTAATATGCGTTAGTGATTTAAGTTCACTGGAAACTCACACAGCACAGCACAGAGTGAGGCTTGGGTTTGTATCCCATCTCGTACTTTAAGTAAGAGTTTACTTCTTCCAAATGTTTAACCAAGACCAATCCTTTTTCTTACCTTAAAGGAACACTCTACCAAATATCTATTTTTGAAGTACCATATAGTCACTGCCTTCAGGCTTGGAAGGTTGTGATATAATGGATGCCAATGGCAACCCAGAGTCACTGCAATAGAAAATCTAACTGTTCATAGGTCAGCACTCCCCTGACAACTTGTTTTGGTGACTGTAATGAATAAATTATCAAGTGATTTGATGCATTTGACGCTGATCTAATTAAAACAGTCACGATATGATGAAAAGAGAGCCGTCCTTCATAATGTTTCCCATCTTTCATTTATCATTCACAACACAAAATTGCCTTATTGCATTTAAGGAAAGTGCTTAAAGAACAGTTTTGCTCTGATAATCAACTGGGCTGCGTCAGTGTCGACCTTAACTGTGTTGGAGGAGTTACTGTGATTGTTTGGAATACGCTGAAGACACGGATCATTTAGCCCAAATGAATTGCCCTGAAACAGTGCCAACCCACTGGGATTACTACTGAAATTCCTGGTTACCATGCCGCCACTGGTTACTCCAAAAGCTGGGAACAAGGTTTGTTTTTTTCCAGATTCTATTTGTTGTTGACGCATTATATAGCCAACCCCCTGAGATTGCGACCGTGTTGCATCACATTCATTAACATCCAGAACCGCTATTGTTGGGCCTTGTCTTGATAGAGCTATAAAGGAATAAAATTCATTATAGGATACATTTTCATGAGGAAAATCACCTGCGTTTTTAATGAATGTAAGACAACATTTTTCAATATGGATGTTCAGTGTGTGTTTTCATGGTGCTAATCTTTTAAACAGGCGCGCTGAATCCAAACTTGATAGTGTGTTTATAACTTCTCTCCACGGTCTCCAACGGGAACTTTGATGTGTGCATGCGTCATAAAAATTCCTCGGGATTTCACTTGGTTCCCATTTGTTAAGAGAGTTGTTGTCTTCTTCCACATGTTCTTATTTTGGCCCATTTTTGTCAGACACATGCAAACTGGCAAACTGGCCGCCAATGAGAAAATGTTAGGACGACCAGCTCCTTTACTGAGCCAGCATTCCCACTGTGAATGCTTCCCTGAACACTCACAACAGGTGGAAACAGTTGGACTTCATCAATGTTTATGTCATGAGGATAGTTAATGTGTTTTGGTTGCCAGGGTTTCCCTGTTTGTTTCAACAAAGTCACGTGAGGGGTTGTTTTGAAAATGGTTGGAACATGTACAGAAAATTGCATTCTTCCACTTCTGCAATGATATGCATGCCATGCATGTTTTATTATTTATCGCCCCTTGAAAAATTGCAACATAAACATAACATGTATAAACATAAAAAAACATCTCTTTTTTCACAGTACGATATGCATTTATATTTTTACTATTACAAACATCTGAAAATCCAATTTGTTAACCTTGCTTGGATGTTCAAATATTTGAATAAAGCTATTGATCCTTGTATTTGGATTTCCACCATTCATACTATCAACATTTGACTTGAGTGGGCAATGTGTACAATCACAAACAGCTTTTTCACATACAACTGACATTTGTTAGGAAATTGGAAAGTATATTACTGACATACTACAGAGTTTGTTTAAAATGAATGCATCTGCTACGTACGTGCCAGGACGTATTATTACTTACTCTGTTTCTTTCTCCAACTTTGTAACAAGGAAATTCTCCTTTAACATGCCCACCTCCTGAGGGGTCAAAGGTCACTGCTGCCGAACTCCACCTGTGATGCCAGGAGATATTAATTGTTCTGCCCAAATGCAATTAAGTTTGGATGGTGTTAGTCAAAACATTGTCTGAGACCTGGTTTGTACTGTTCAACGATGGTCTCTCTGACCAATGAGAGACCCTGCTGCTCTGTTGTGTTTTCTCATGGTCAGTGTGGACTCATTAAACATGAACCGTTCCATAAGTAATTGAATGCCCATGCGCTCCCTCCCACCGCTTTGACTCTCAGCTGATGAGACTTGGGGTATTACTGTGGTTCCCTGACTGCAAGCCAAGGTTCCCAGCCGAGCAGACGATGAGAAACAAGCAAATCCCTTCCAGATGTTCCAACCAATAGCCCACATTAATTGACGGAGGAGTCCAAAAAGCAGGGGCGATTTCCTTTCCTTCCACAGCAGCAGCACTCGGCCCTGGTGTCCCCGACTGGTGCGGAAAATATACACCCATGTTTGTGGTCTCGACCCCATGGATGCCTCATAAATTAAAAGAACACTTACCCGTCAATGCACAGCGCTTAAATGTATGCTACCAGCAGTCAATGTTTACATATTAAAGAAGGGAATGAAAAAAAGCACATCTGGTCATCAGATCAGATTGGATCATTTCAATACATGAAAGGATATTGTTTTAGACTCAACCAAGAAGCCTACTTTATGTTATAGAAAAATAAACCTTCAATTGTGTAGCTTGTACTCAAATAGTTTCATACATCTGCACCAATATAGCTGACGTTGCTCGTATTACTATTTCCTGCCTTCTCCTACCTCACTCTTGCTGGCCACCATGCTTCTGCCAGGCGAGTGTGCATAATGTTTTCTTATAATAAAAAAGATCATACTGCTGCTTTTAATGTGGTTAAAGCTCTATACCCAAGTCACTGGAGAGTTGATCGAAGGTAAACAAAAAATGAATCGTATTCCCCAAAAGACAGCATATTGTTATCAGCCCTCCCGTGTTAATCAATAGGCTTTAAAATAGGTGCTCACAATGCACACTTAAACAGCTGTTCTGGAGTTTTTGATCATATCACATCATCTTCATCAGCAGATGGACTCTGCCAAGTTTTCATAAAGGTCACGAACAAACTTTGACCTTCAACATTTTCCACATGTACGTGTGGACAAGATGAACATCTGGAATTCCATCACAGCTGGACAAGATCCATGTGCTGATGACGATCACGCAGCACGATCAAAGCTCCAGGACAGCTCTTTAATGGACAAAAAATTTAAAAAATGAACTTTGATCTTTAGTTTTACGACCTTTCTTATTTTAGTTTATATGGTGCTCACTTGGTTAAACAAAAATCTTGTGACCAGGTAAGGTAGTATTATTCCAGCATAGGATTACTGATTCTCCTTTGGGGCTCTGGAAATAATGGAGAATGTATTTAAATCTTCCATGTGCACAGTAACTGTAATTTGTAATTGGAGGAAACAGGGCAATGCACAGTGGACAGTAGATTGGTGTTGCATGTGTAGGGCCAGTAGGGGCCCGATAGCAAATGTTTACCCCGGGTTAACCTGGCTGTGTCTGCAATGCAATTCAGGCAAGATTTTCGCATTAAAACTACTGATTGCACAAATTGATATGAACTTTGTGTGTAAGAAAACAGACTCATTTTAGAAACAAAGCAGAGTTCAGGTTAGGATGTTGCCTCAAAGAGGTTCAAAGTCATAATTCTACAGGATAGATTCCTCATTCCAGCCAACATAGATGCTACTGGTTTTCATCAACATTCTGTAGATAGCCTTCTGCAGCCCAGTGAGTTCAGCAACACTGTTCAACACACCATCCCTCATGTCTGCATAACATCATGTCAGCTTAGCCAGCACAACCTTTATTGAGCTGTGAACCTTTCACTGCATCAATCTTGCATATTTCCATATTTATCGCATGTGCTTTCACTAACTGCTAAACTATTAGCCACAGGGTTGTACGTGAAAACAAAGATTGTCCTCCTTGACCCCAGTCATGTGAGCTGCACTCTGTGTGCTGCATGTCAGACAGAAAGAATCTGTGAATATGATATGAAAATAAGTCTCCATGATTAAAGGAAGTTGCAACTGGCTGCCACTGGTTCTTCAGGCAAGTCTGCTTTAACAATCAAAGCAAGTTAATAATTATTGCACTGACAATCAAAAGTTAAATATTTATTAACAAGTTTACATGTTATGGTCTGTAACATAGCAAAGATGTGCTACCAGACTAAACACAGAATGACTAATGTTCTCATGGCATTTACCTCAGGTTACCTCTGGGCATTGGAGCAGCTTGACTTTAATGCCGTACAATGATAAAATCAGGATCTTTGGGGTGTTGAAGCTCAAACAGCATTTGAGTATTAGAGTCTTCAAAACCAGCTTCTGATTTACACCTCAACCATCACAGATCCAAGTTCTGTTTACTGCTTTTATTAGCTTTGGAAGATAGCTTTAGCTGTGATGAATTACTGAATTAAGTTCTTGCATTGATAACAATGTGTTTGTTTGCAGCGATAACTGATTCGTTCAGAGAATGAACCACGACGTGTTGGCACTTATCTTGGGAACGCAGTTAGCAATTTAGAATGTGTTTTTCTCTGAGTACTCAGAAGTACATACACTCCTACATGAAGAGATAACGGCTGACACCTTCTTCAATAATCTAAGCATGTTTGACAGTATGAATGAAATCAAACCCAGCTTCGGTTTATTCTTTTAAATTACTATAAAAGAGAAACATGAGCTTTGAATATCACTATAGTAATGAATTAACAGTTAAATGCAACAGAATATTTAGGGCGTATGCAAGGGCAAGTGAACAAGCATTTAGGTGATTGTTTTTATCCCAGAAAGGTTTGCTTCAGTTATATAGCAATTTTTTCCACACTACCTGCTATATGCACCACTTATGTCATAATTGTATTGAGCAATGTGATTTTTTAAAATCCTTTCCTTCTCAATGTTTCTACAGACATGGACAAACCTGACTGCCACTTGCGAGCACCCCATCCAAAAATGGCCAATTTCCCATAAATATTGAATATAATGAACGCGTTTTGGATCATGATTAATTTAGTCCTCCAAATGGAACAAGATGGACTAACAAGGTTGAGTTCAGTGAGGGCTTGAGTCAACTCCCAAAAGGGTAGCCAAACCTTTGCCCTGATGCTGGGGCCACAGGGAAAGGTCAATAGGTTTTGAAAAACATTTTAAAGTTGGGTGCATGAATGGACACCGCAGATGTGTGCGTGTTCATCACTCCAGGCTCCAGCCTTGAAAAGCAGCCTGTGATGGCACTATAGGAAAGGTCATTGGGTCTCAAAAGTCAATAGCCGCTTTAAATAAAATGTTGGTTCAGTAACAGGTCATGGGCTCTGTTCATTTCAATAATGAAGTCTAGGCTAATGTCATGCAAGAAGAGCTTTTTCTAGCTTTTTCTTGCTGGGATCCTCAGCATGCCCAATAAATGTCACGCCGATGTGATCATTAATTTTCAAAATATGCCAGTCAAAGTAAACAAGTAATTAGGTGTAAGTAATTACATAATCTCCAGTTCTTTGAGAACTTAAGAAAAATAAGCTAATATTTAAGAATAATTCACTAGAGGAAAATGTATTTCCCATTTAAAATGTATTTGACTAATAGTTCAAAATGAAGCCCTTAAAGGAATTAAAGGTGTAGCTGAAGTTGAAACACTGAAAGAAGTTTAAGTGGCAGGAAAAATGTTTAAAGAATTTCAAGAGTCAGTTGACGTGTAAACACGGAATGAAATTAAAATATCACTTGCAGCAAAATGACACAACAAATTGGAAGTGTCAGTTACTGGTGTTATCAATTTAGATCAACCCAAAACTCTTTCCTGGCCCTCCTGTACACTTATTGTACACACAACTGACATCTGTGCGGGCCTGTGCTCCTGGGAGCCGATTGCATTGATCCAACAAGTTTCCCCTGGTGCCAAAGAAGAGCGCTTTTACATTTGTTTTCCTGGCAGCACTGCTCTAATTGCATACACCCAGTGTGCCCTGCAGATGAATCTTTGTCCTGCATTTCACTACACGTGGTATGTATGTGTATTCATAGTATATCCTTCCATGCATTCTTGCTGTAAGAAGGAGAGCAATAACAGACAATTTGTGGAAGGGGATATTTCCACATGAACTTCCTTAAAGATTGCCCCATCCTGAGCTAAAAATGAAGCGACCTTAACTCTAAAGCCACTTGAGTTGTTGTAATTAATCTTACCACAAAATGCCGTTCTAACACGAATCAGCTGTCTGACCAACAAACAGCAGATGGTCCAGATAACGGACATCATTGACTTCCTGCTTTAACCCCAATTGCCTCAGTCCAAAAGGCTGCTCCATGGGAATATTGTGGCCCCATTCATTTCCCAACTCCCAGTTTAATGTCACTTAGCCACACTCATGTATCAAGAAAATGTTAGTCATGCAGTCTAGTTGTCGGCTGCTAAATCGAAAGAAACTTAAAGGTCAGGTGACATATAAAAACATTTTCTGGAAAGGAGGGAATTCCATCTGCACATAAAGCTTGATGATGTAAAATCAATGAATATTGAACAGGGTTTATTATTTGCACATACTCAATCCAAGATGCTATTTTTGAGATGCATTTATAGATAATCTGCCGCTAATGTAGGCAAACACAATCCCCGAGGCTCCCTTTCCTGTATTGCCTCACCATTCACTCAGGGAGTGAAAACGGAATGACTGAAAAGGTTACTGATCCTGAATTTACATGTGAGTGTTGTTTTTCTCCCCCCCCCCCCCGCCCAGCCTCATATTCATCATTAACACTAACACCTTTCACAGCTTTTGCAGAGGGGCCATTTGTTGACTGCCAATCAATTTGTTGTTGATTAGCTTCCTGTGAGAGAAAGCTGAGTCTTCCCATGACGTGAACAGGGTGGAACTCTATTAAACTAATGTTTAAGCTGTATAAACACTACCAGACAAATGGAATAGCTCAAGCTGTTTTGGATGTTTTATTTATTTGGCCACTTTAAACAAGCATGCATTTGAAGAAATATAAGTGAGATTGGCATACAACCCCTGTCCTGTTTACCTTTTCTAATCCGAAGGTAAGGTAAACTTTATTTATAGAGTGCCTTTCGAAACACAAGCTTACAAGGTGCTGTACAATAGCAATTTAAGCAATAATAAATGATACAATTTAAAACAAATATAAAATATATACACACTTGCCAGTTGTAAAAAGGCCCCAGCATAAATTAACATAATATAAAAGTATATAAACACACACACACACACACACATATATGTACGTGTGCACTCACGCATGCATGCATACATATACATGCACTCACACGTACCAACATACATATGCATCAAGATACACATACAGATAAAAATACACATGCATCATTAAACACAAAGGTATTTGTGCACATGCAAACCAATACATACACACAAAATAAAAGCATGCTGGTTAAAACAAGGCCATAATAAAAGATACTATATATAAGAGATAGTATAAATGCTCGGGTATGTGAACAACTCACAACTCAAAGTATTTACGAAAGAGGTAAGTTTTTAGCATTTTTTTAAAGATATTCACAGACTCCTCATTTTTGATATCTAATGGAAGGTGGTTCCAGAGAGTAGGGCCTACCACGGCAAATGCTCTGTCCCCCTTAGTTTTTAATCTAGTTTTAGGAACCACCAAGAGGCCTTTGTCAGGAGACCTAAGTGATGTCAATGATCTCATTTCAGCAAGTGGGCACAAAGGTTCGGAGATATAGAGTGGAGCCATCCCATTTAGGGCTTTGTAAGTGATTAAGAGAATCTTAAAATCAATTCTACTCTCAATAGGTAACCAGTGCAGTTCAGCTCTTCGGCCAGTTTTTGTTAAAAGTCTCGCTGCCGCATTTTGCACTAACTGGGGCCGATACAAAGAAGACCAATTCACAGGTAGTGAACAGTGCATTACAGTAATCGAGACTGGAGGAGATGCATTTATAGAAATAGTAAAGGACTCTGGACGGTTTCTTTTCCCGCTAGAGTCCAATGGATGTGACGTTCTGCACGCTTCAGAGTGCCTCACCTCTCTCCAGCTACAGGTCACAGTTCAGATCTCCAACAGCTGCAAAAAAAAACAAAAGAAGCTCCTCACAGCAGCCATGTAAGCTTGGAAACTGAGTCGTCTAACATCAACTAATGACCAGGCAAGCTAACATTACTGCAAAGCATGTGAAATAAATTGTGATTTAAGCTGGGCAATGTTAGCTAACATTAGATTATTGATGTATAAAACCTTGTAATGGGGACGAATGGCTATAGCTACCTAACATAGCAAAATAGAGTGGATAACATGAGCCTCTCTTACATTACATGCTCACTAACATTATCTCGGCTCGCACACTGCAGGACTTCAATATTCGCTCTTTATTACACCAAGGAAATATTGGTCTTTCCACGCTACCTGCTATATGCAACACTTTTACTATGTCATAATTGTATTGAGCAGTGTGTTTTTTTTAAATCCTGTCCTTCTCAATGTTCCTGCTACTAGTCTGCTCTTCATCAGACAGGCCTACAAATCATGCCCAGTAATGTCAATATGCATTTTATTAGTTTGTTACCTCTCAGGCTCAATCTCGTATGTGTCTCCTCTGTGGATTATATGTCACTGTAAAGTTGTTTCATTGAATTGATTTTTCCCCTGGTTTTTTATGTCTGTTATGTACTAGGACAGGATTAGAATGTTAATAAAAATGAGAGAATAAATACAACAAATACAAACCTATTCCAAGAGGTTTGTATGGATGGCATTATTCATTATTCTGAGCATTTATTGGTGTTTTTCACAATTTATGTGTGATATATTCTATTTTGTCTTTTTCATAGTGGATGATGATGGCATCACTGTATTTATCTGCTTTTTAAGATAGAATTAAATAAACCCTTAACCTTGAAGCGCAATTCTTTTTTTATTTTAGCTTTAGGCTTTCAAATTGCACACCTCCAGTGAAGGTAGACCAGACACAAAAGAACATCTGAGGGTGATGGCTGGGTGACTTTGAAACAAACCCTCCTCAATTTGAGAACATAGCTAGTGATTAAGGATGAGGTGCTAGAGGAGAGAAAATATAGTTAGTACACCTGCAGTGAAAGATACACTTTAAGGAGAGACAAGATGACGATATGTGACAATGATGTACATCTGTGTGTGTGTGCGTGTGTGTGTCTCATCAAGAATGATAACAGAGAGCACAAGTCCACAGAAGAATAAGTGCATAGTCTTCATTCTTACCACAGATACACCTGCCACACTGTGAGCCATGTAATTGGTTCGAGCAGAGTAAGTGACAAATTGAACGAGAGTGTGACATTAACAAAATAAACTACTCACTAGAGTCCAGAGAGTAGTTATTTGTTGCAGAAAAAGAGGACACAATCTAGAGTCTGGACAAAGATTGGGTGCTTAGAAAGCCTAGCTCCGTATTACACCAAAATTTGCAGAAGAATAGGTGGATCAAAACAGGATAATTGCTTGTCATCCACAATCCAGACATGCAAGGTTGCTTTAGTGTCAGCTCTTGTCCATCAAATCAAGACAGATTTGATCATATTGTTCTGTTTTCCCTCAGTAACCACTACAAGATAATCCTTTAAAAAAATACAATAACTAAGTAATTGATTTTAAATGTCATACTTACTAAACCTTAAATGAATAGATGATTGATGGACTAAGGCGTGCAGTATATCTAAGAATGCAAGCTTTCTAGTGGAAGTGGTTGTCTCTTTCGTAGCCTATGAGTCAATATTTGATGATACACACCAAAACACTATGATTTGCAGGTGGATTTTGGGGGAATTATTGTAGTGTGGAGCCTATGTCAGTGATATCACAAATAACTTGTCACCACTTATAATGTCAACACTATAAATACCTTAAAAAGCCTTTGTGAATTCCATTATTCGCCTGTAGGTTGCGTAAATTGGAGGATAATAATGAGTCTAGTCTAGCATATCTAGGACTGAATTTATTTGCAGCATATCTACCTGGACAATATAAATCTACAAAGGAATTTATATATCTAAATACCTTCAAAAAACCGTATTTGAGAGTAAAAATTAATTCTCGACTTGGAAATACTTCATTTACTAGCTTTTTCCAGAGCTTTCAAACTTATCTCACAGTATAAAAGGGGAACATGTAGTGAGTATATCTTGTCAAACTACTATAGTATTAATTTATTGAGTATTATTTTTTCTATGGGTGACAAATTAAGTGATTTTTATTTGTACATCAGTTTTAACAATAAGAAATGTCTTACCATCCCAAACTGGGTGGGAAATGTGTCTAATTTGTCTAATCTAAAGCTCTAAATCTTTGAATGTCTTGGAAGTGTAACCCACAGTAAAAAAATTCCCTCCCTTGAGACAACGTAACATTGCTTTGCAACACTGAGGCACTCCTTACAGTGCTGTTACAACATGCTCGGCTGCAGCATATAGCAATTTTGAGCAGCTGTGCTCCAGTGGAGGTGAAAGAATGTTGCACCAATATAATGATTTCTATTATCACAGTGCCATTTTGTTCTTTTATAATTCTAATTAATTATAACGTTACATGACACCTGAACAAAGCCAGTCAAGGGCGGCTATTATTTTACTTTCTGCAATAGATAGATTATTGGCTGCAATTGTCAACACTTAAATTACTTTTAAAGGTGAACATGTAGCAGTCACATTGTTATCTTGTTGCGCAGTCATTCTGTTATTTTGATTATTTGAGCCCCTGCCATCTTACTGTCTGTTATTTTAAATGAGCACATTCTCTTTTTAACATAAGCAATTTATTCTACTATATGCCAAAGGGTTAAGTGGGTTGACAAAGAGAAAATGTATGGAACTGTAGGTCCTATTAGAATTGGCAAACATGTGATTTCAAGACAATGTTACCATCAAGTGGTAAACATTTGCTATTACACAACAAGGCTTCTTCTCTCCGTGGCTTGTAAACCAACCTTTACACACACACTGACGCCGCCTATTGGTCAGTGAGCTCAATCAAACTCAAACTCATTTCTGATTGGCTCGTTGAAAACCCAATAGCCAGCAAGTTTTTCTGAGCATTTCCCTTAGCTTTAGGTCTTTCATAGTGTTCTGACTCCAACAATCAACAGGTTAGTGTTTTAGGTGATATACTGTAGTTAGTGTTAATTACACACACGCCTGAATTAACGTATTATACCCTCACATACCTCATTTGTATTCGTCTTAAAATGATTGTTCTCAGTAACCCTCTCGGCTTTGATTTTTAGCGTGTGCCAATTAGCGTTGAGCTAGCGGGGTAAAGTTTGTTTCACCTAGCGTTAGGTTAGCGTTTGCTAACGAGTCCAGCACAAGGACGTTTGAACCAAAACGGGTCTTGCTCATTAGCGTTGCCGTTTCATCGCCGTAGCGACAATCCCCGCTGTGCTCGGCTCTGCTACGAACCCAGTTTAAACGTGGCGGTTTGCATCACTTGTGAAGTGACGACGTGGGAGGCGCAGCACGGAGCCAGCTAAAGCTAATGTTACTAGGCAACAAACCATCCTGAGTAAGCGTAGGTCTTTACACTGACCAAAACGTACACCTTTTTTCTTTTGACGTGGCAGTGGTAGATGTAGTAGTTGCAGAATAGCACCAAAAAAAACCCCCAACAAAATAAAACCCACCAACATTGGTAAATAGGATAACCTCTCGTAGTTACGGTAGCGTACCATTTGTACGGCCGGTTACCATGGTAACAAGCCACAAGCTATAACGCTAACTAGCCGCGTCCATGTAAACAACGCTGAGTGACGTTAGCCAATTAAGACTTGTTGGCATCAAAATCTTTGTACTAACATGTTGTCAATCCCAGATACTAAATGACGTCGTGGGTGTCCTGGTGTAAGGTATGGCGACGGTACACGTAGCGTAGTTAGAGCCTTTATATTACTTCGACGCTTCCGTTAGCATGGCAGCTGTGTTTTTGCCGTCACCTAAAGCTACAGCAAGTAATTAGAGACCAAAATGATACGAGTATTGCCTCCCTGTATGCATATAAGCCCAAACGCAACCTCGCGTTATATAGCTGTGTGGGGAACAGCGTTTATGGTACTTAACGTTTAGTTATATGTTGCATCAAGAAACACCGCAGTGTTCTCAGAACGGTCTTACGGGCTTCTAATCCGCTTTGTGTGCCTTTATTTTTAGGGATGGGAGCACCGCCTGTGGTGAGCCTTCAGCAGCAGATGAGTAGCAGACGTAGTGACAGTGCAAAAGCAATGTTGTGCTGCCCTGCACAATGAAGAAGATATTCAGCTTTACTAAGAAAAAGAAACCGTCCGGTACCCCCGACAGTGGGAGTGTTCTTTCCGTTGGCTATGAACTCAAAGAAAAGGACCTCGGGAAGGTTCACAAGGCTGCCTCAGTGGGTGATTTGGCAAAGCTGAAGCAGCTTGCTAAAAAGAATGACATCAATCAACTTGACAAGGAGAACAGGTAAGTGCGATTAGAATCACTTGTTGTCATGTCCTTGAAAGCGGCGTCTTTGCTGGATTCATTGCTATACAATACACGCTAGTAATGCAGTCCACGTGAATAGATCAATAGATGTTCTCTTTAGCTGTCTTATGCTTTTGTAGATATCTCCTTTAACACGTTATTCTACAGCCTCTCTTTTTTCCCCACAGTTTCATCAGTATATATATATAAGAGTCTTCCTCATCTGACAAAATAAATTGTTATAAGATATAGTTACAGGATTTTTTTGTTTAACACTGGGGAAAATTGATGAGTATGGAACATTTTCTTGTATAGCTGTGAGCTGGGTTGTAGTAAAACAATGTTCAGAATTGTAACTGTGAACGGCAAACTGCCAGCTATTTTAAGCACCAAGTAAAATGTACACAACACCCCACTGATTCTTTTCTACTTATGTTTCAAGGTAAGATCTAGTTACAATTTACAATTGGTACGTGTCAGAAGTAACTGAGTGGTGTACCTGGAGTACTTGAGGTCATTTACAGTGTGTAATAGGGGAAAAGTAGGAGCTGAACTTGTTCTGTTAACCAGTATGTATCAAACCACCTGAAATGTCAGGCCTTATACATTTAAAAAAAAAAAAAAAAAATGTTGTACGGATTGAAACTGAAATTTCAAAACGATAACTATGACACAATTGTATTTCTGAAAGGAAATTCCATATTTTTGGCCAAATGAATGGAATTATTAGTTAAAACAACTTTATCGTTGCATTGTATTGTAAGTTGCTTCCAACAAAAATGTTTGTCAAATGAATGTAATGTAGTAATGATGATCATGATTAAAGATGAACCCTAACATCGAACATCAATGAATTATAGCATGTCAGGTAGTGAAGTAATGGATCTTTGAAAACAATACATTGTTTAGGTAGAGTGACTATCCCTAACCCCCTTGTCAAGGTCAGTGGAATTGTTTTATGAAGAAAAATGAGAACTTTTCTCCTGTACGTTTACAGAACTGCACTTCATATTGCCTGCGCCAGTGGACATGTTGAGGTGGCACAATTCCTCGTTGAGAGCAAAGCCAAGCTTAACCTATGCGACAATCAAAATAGATCCGCCTTAATGAAGGTAATCCTGGATGATGAGACTCCAACACAGAGTGATTCTTCATTTAATGTGAAATATATTGTGAGGATCATAGTTGGCTACGTTCCTCACACGTTGTTACGAGCCTTGTTCAGGAATCTGCATTCATGTCAGTTCTCCACTGTATCAGGCAGTGCAGTGCCAGCATGAGCGCTGTGTGAGCATACTGCTGGAGAACTATGCCGAGCCTAACCTGGTGGACATCAATGGCAATACAGCCTTACATTTAGCAGCAAACATCCCATCCATTTCCATTGCTGCCCTGCTGTTGGAGCACGAGGCTGACGTTAATACACAAAATAAGGTGATTCTTTGCTTTTTCCTACCACAGTACAATTTCTCAGCCTTTGGCCAAACATCAGACTTTTCAGGGTGATTGTCGGTTAATATGGACTTAGTGACATATTAGCAGATGCTTTTGAATTGTGAGTATATCCAGCTAAGATGCTATGAGTTGGACAATATTTGACGTACCCCTGTATCTTAACGAAAACAGTTATCATGCCATCACAGCTTATTATCAAAAGAATGGCCATTAGGGGTGGACCTCTTAGTGTCGGCTGTTTTTTCGCCACATATGGTGTTGTGCACAACACCCGCCATGGCGCCTCAAAGAAAAGAGCCATGATGAATATTTCTACTTGCACATCTGTGCTTTTCCTTCTATGAAAAGTCAAAGTGTTTGCTGCGAGAAAAGATGTGTTGTGCTTATTATTTATAATAATAATATATAATAATAATAAATAATATATTTATTTATTATAAATAATATGTTTGTTATTATGACTGGATCAATCTTACGCTTTCAGTGACGTGTGCCCATAGGCTACAGTGAAAATCTTACCACCACCTATGATACTTTATACTTGGCCTGCAATGAGGTATTGCTGTCCAAAGAATGAGATTGACTGTGAGCTGATTTTTAGGAAGGATTCACTCCCTTGACTGTGGCAGTGCGTGAGGACCATGTTGAGTTGGCTGAGTTTCTCCTCAAGGAAGGTGCTGATGTGAATTTTATGGCCCAAGACAAAAGGTCAGTACTAAACAATGACACATTTGTGATGCACGTCTAATAACCTTTAATTTAGCTGAATTCATTGATTACAGTTGGTCATGTTGCTATCTTTGATAGCACCTGCAGGTCCCCATTAATGATAGCTGCTGGCAATGGACAAATCGATATGTTGCGGCTACTGTTGCGGAATAACGCAGATATAACACTAAAGGATACCAATGGATGGTCAGCTAATGCCTATGCTGAGATGAACAGGCATCATCCGTAAGCTGTGCTTCCTTTCTTTGCAGTTATGTTCTTAGAGTGGCATTGCTTCTGTAATTCATGCATTGGTGGTGTGTGAGTGGAACACAGAACTGAAACAAACAACCAAAGCCTTCAAATGGGTCATTTTATTTGTTTTCAAGGTTTATTTTATTAATTCAATTTTTTTTTTTTGTTGCAATATTGGTCTTCCTTTTTTGTTTTAGTTCTCTGTACATTCTCACAGCAAATTAACTGAAATTGCAGGAGCATGTTGAAGCCTATGACATTTTCAGTGTCTTGACTCTCTTGTAGTTGTTCCCTACTGATCGCTGAGTACAGTACCCAGAGGAACGATGGGCAATCCCTATTACATCAAGGTCCGAGCAAAAAGAGTAAAATGCTGCTTCGTAGTCCTTCCCAAGATGCTGAAGCAGGCTTCTGTTTGGGAGGACCAGCCACTGACAAAGATGGTAGGGAGACAGGTCTTGTAATGAAATTGGTGTGAGGATATTATTATTGTGTCTATTCAGTATTGACTCTGATTATTTCATTTATTCCTCATGCATTACCTCTTGACTGGATCTAGAGCATGGAGCAAGTGAAGCAGGGGGAGGTATCACTTTGCTTAGATGAGCTTTGTTAGCAAAATAAGTCAAAGGCTGCCAATTTCTTGCCAGTAAAGATCATTAATAGTTACTAAGGGTTGATTCTCAACCTACTCCTGTTTTCAGGAGTTTATGTCGCTTGGATTGTAGTGCTTTATGCACCATGCCTTTTCTGCTTTCTTTCTACAAGATTTAGATGCTCTCAAGATCTCGCTATTTGACGGTTTTAATATTAAAATAGACATGTACCTTTCTAAAATTGTTTTAAATCAGGCCATTGAGTGTTAATCAGCTAAAAAAAAGAAGTTTCACTGCTTTCTTGCAGATTTTGAAGACAATTCTCAGTCGGAGTCACTAAGCCGGTGAGCACAATATTCTTCTCGTGTTCTGCAACTTACAATTACAATTGACTTCCTGGCTCAAACCTTTTTTTTCCCCTTTTCAGGGTATCAAAAAGTGCTGTGGATGAATGGCATTCATCAGAAGATGATGATGAATCGGTTTTAATAGAAAAGGTTGGTGCTACTTTTTGTCCTTGTAAAGCGTGTTTTTCCTAAATTTCATTCTGGCCTTCATTTGATTTGCTGTCTTTCAGAAACAACAGAAAGTAAACCTAAAGACACTGATTGCATCTAAAAAGGTTGAAGGTACTGAGAATATTTTAACCTTATTCACTGTCCCTCCATAGTTTGTGGTTTTTGGTAGTAATCTTTTATCCCTGCCTGCCCTGTAGCTTCTGCACTGCCTGACAGATCCTTGAGCGGTACAGAATCAGAGCCAGAGAATGAAAATAGAATCCAGAAAATCCCATCCCTCCAAAAGGCTTTACCATCCAGTAAAGCTCTGCAGCATCCAGTAGATCTCCCTCCCATTTCCTTCCTTTCCAAAGCACCCCAGATGACTTCTACCCCTCTTCCAAGCTACAGAAAGGTAAAATATTGGTGTTGAAGCATTGCCACTGGAATTTCTGTGATATCTTTCTCTCCTTCTATTTTTCTCCCAAATGCTTAAAACGAGCAGACCGTGCAACTGAGCAGGAGAAAGGCACACACTCAGAGCAGCCTTCCAATAGTAAAGCAAGGTCAGAGGGAAGCCAAGAGTCCGAAGACTCTGAGGAGGAAGTTGGAGAAGAAGTAGAGGAGGAGGAGGAAGAAGAAGAAAATGATGAAGAGGAGGAAGATGATGAGGAAAGTGAAGAGGAGGGTGAGGATGATGATGATGATGATGATGATGATGATGATGTGGAAGAGGAGGAGGAAGAGAATGAACCTGAGGAGGAGGACAATGACTGTGTGGTTTCTGTCGGGGCCAACGCTACTGAATTTGGAGATATACAAAAAGCCTGTGTTACTGGTGTCCTTAAGATTAATGACAGTGTTCATGTACCTGTTACTGACATCTCTAACAACAGTGAAACTAGTCCTGGTACTGTAGGTGAGAATGTAGATGAAACTAGTCCTGGTACTGTAGGTGAGAATGTAGATGCCGCAGAGAAAGATGCCACAACAGAGGCTAGACCAGCTGGACCAACAAGTTACATAATGCCAGCAACATTAGATGTGGAGGAAGATTGTGTCGTATCAGCCGTTAGGGTAGAATCTAAATTTTCTGATGATGATGACAGTCTTGGGAAGGAATGCATATGGCCATCAGACCAAAAAGGGATTTCAGACATGGGTTCAACAGGAGGCCCCACACCATCCAGACATCGCACAGAATCTTGTTCACCCACTGACGTTAAGGAGGAAGAGTTTGAAAGAGAAATGGAAAATGGTGACGATGATGATGACTCCTGGAGCAAAAAACAAAACAGCGGGGATACAGTGTGGAATGACAGCGATGATGAAGAGGATAATCAAAGAGGGGGATTTGGTCGCAACACAGTACTCGCTAATCAAAGAAATGTGCCCGAGGATGGAGTAAAAAATGCAGCCGGTTCCTCTGATGCTGCAGATGATACTGGATCAAACAAAGATGCTCTCAAAGAAGAGAAACAAGGATTTTCATGGGGCTCCTCAGTAGAGGGCAGTGACCTTAATCTACCCAAAGAAGACGAAGTAAACAAGGAGATGCTTGATCAGAAAAATGATGTTCAAACATCAGATTTACAACCAGAGGCAGCAATACTGCATTCGAAATGCACATTAGCTCAACCAAATGAAGACCACCCGGACACCTCATGGGATTCGTCATCACCAGTGGTACCATCTCCAAAATGTGTCTCACCTCAGCCAGTGATACATGAACCTATGTCGTCTTTGGGATTATGTTTAACGAGCACTCCTCAGTCCAAAAACAGACCAGCAAAAGAAACGGTAGATGAATCGGAGTGGGATTCATCTTCTGAAAATAATGACAGAAATGATAATGGCTCCTTTACTAAAGCTGATGTGCTGTCACCAGTTTCTAAAACAAATATTCTAATAGAAAATCAGACGGGAGAGCAGCAGCGTTCTGATGATTCTTGGGAAAAATCAGATAAAGAAAGTATTCATGAGTCAAATGACCCCTCCCCTGCAGTGTCGCCAATACCTGGTGATGAAAAAGTAGCCGGAAACAAAATACTAGATAACGGTGACGTTGAATCAATTGGTCAGTCGTCACAAATGGAAGGAAAAGTAGACTCAGAAAATGAGAAAGGCGATGATAGTAGTTGGGATGATGAAGATGAAAGTAATGAGTCAGAAAAGCAGAAGACAAAGAATGCTGAAGCAACCACTTCGCTGTCACCAAAGTCGAGGCCTGCAAGTGCAATAGACAAGAGGTTAGAGGAAGAAGCTGAGGGAGATGACGATGAAAAGGTTCTTCAATCTATTATGGATGGAAATGATGCGTCTCCTGAGGATAACAGGCTGGAGGACGAAACGTTGATGGGTGTTGAGAAAGATAATCCCAGCAAAGACGATGAAGACTCTGACAGCAAGGACCAAAAGCTGCAGTATGACTTTGCCAGCGCCACAGTCAAAGCGTCCGATGTGGGAGATTTAACTGCATATGTTTCACTAGAAAATGCAAGTGCCGTTGTCGTTCCCCAGACAAGAGTGTCATCAGATGACCTCAATGAAGAACCAGCAAGGGAAACACATTTTTCAAGCCCTACCACCGAAGATGATTTCACTGCTGGTCAACACCATGATTCAGATGGGAACTCATTGTCTGATGAAGCGTTACCTCAGACTGACATTGATGATGTTGATCTAGACTCACCTGCTGAGGCAGAGAGCATAGACGTGAGAAGTCAAACGCTCACAAATGTTGACGAGCCTGTCATTCAGGTAAAACAAGTACTTTTAGCTGTAGTGTAGCAGTTTCTGGAAAGTAGTATGGCCTCCGTAAGCCTTTAATTTTTTCATAACATTATTCCGAGTTTGCGTAGTACTTTTACATTCATTAGAGATGCCTTGTAGTCACATGCACCAGTAAAAATAGGATTTAAAGTGCATTATTTTCAGTAAACATTTATTTTTTTCTCATAGAAAGAAGATTCCACTGGGGATGAGGATGATAGTGACAAAGAGGAGGAGAGGGATGACGAGGTGGACAACGAGGAAGGAGACTGCTCGGATGAAAATGGTCAACCTGGAGAGAGCGGAGAGTCCCTTGACGCCACGTCACCTGTTCCTGAGACAGAAGTCATTAAAGATAAGAAAAGAGGTAAGGAGCAAATCACTTATAATAGATGTTCTAAACATCTTATGAACAACTGCATGTGCATCACAGGAATTAATTATAATAAATAATTAAATTAAGGAAATCAAGAGACCCAGAGAGTTAAATTATTTAGTTATTATGTTCTGCATCTGCTGCTCCTATCCAAGACATCCTGTATCACTGCAACTACAACTGCTTTTCAGTCATATGTCTATTTATTTTATCTACATCTGCTGAAATAGATTTCCTGTCCGAGCTCGGTCTAGAGCAGGGAGAGGAAGACCAGAATTCTTGGGACTCTGAGGTACAGTAAAGACCCATTTTGGAATACCATGTAGGATCAGATGTTTGCTGTACAGATGCTCATAGATTGATTTTTCTATTTCAGTCCCCCTTTAAAAGCCCCAATATGCCACATGAAGAGAAAGAAAGCTTGTATTCTCAGGATCAAGAAGAGATGTCCACTGTTGAAGAAGAGAATAAAGAAAGTAGGTCTATATTATTATTATTTATTATTTCTGTTTTTCTAAACAATCAAATCATTCCAGGCACCATTTCATGCTGCAGAAACGGTGTGACCTTATTTAATCATAATCACAGAAAACTGTGCGTTAGTTTATTAATGCATGCGTTAATTTGTTCTGTGAGTAATGGTACAAGCTTTCTGTTTAAATATGGTGCAGAATATGCAATGTAATTTCTATCAATAAAACCAGCCTTTCCAACAATGTGTTACATTTCTTTTGTAGACTTGTTTTATATTCCCTCTTTTTTAAGAGGGGAAGGAGGCAATAGGATGGCAGTGCTAGAGCCTTGGAGGAGTGTAGGCAGGCTAAAGGGTATGAATGTCTTGACTCATAGGTCTGAGGAACAGCATGTTAACCATACCAGAGGCCTGACCATCACCTCATGATCACCATAAGAGAATGCATGCAGCATACTACACGACTCCATCCTGCCTGCAACCCTTGAACCCCATTTTCCCAAATTTGGGACTCAAAGGGCCACAGATTCTTCTTAGCGTGATTGGTTTCAGTATGTTTTGGCTCAAATAATATTAATAAATATTAATAAGCATTCTTGGCTGATGCTGAACTTGTGTCCTAATAAAACCAGAATGGGGAATCTAAATGCTTAACTGGTGCCAAACCATGTATCTTCATGCTAATTAACCATGAGCTCATTTGCATGGGAATGCTTTTTACAAAGTTGTGGCAATGTTCTGGCAAACTCATCCAGCTTCATTAGAATGTTGTTTTTTACAGAAGAAGTTGCAGTTATTTGTGTTGACATGACAGACGTGTTTTGTCTCTTGCAGCTGCACGCAGCAATAATGGTGACGATGGAGGCGAACGGGTTGATAAAGATGATACTATACAGAAAGAGAAGGCAAAATGGGAACCACTTAGTTTTTTGAGCAAACTTGAAGGAGATAAAGACCGAAAAACAGGTAAATAGCGTAATCTTGAGCATCATGGTTCCTGGTGGGCTAAACTTTAAGAATTGTTTGTATTTAACGTGGTGCTTTCTTTCTCTTTGACAGACTTAATGGAAGAGCTTGGACTCGGTGATTTTGATGACCTTGAAGGTAATGTGAAATAATGAGTTATCCACTTTGCATTGATATTTTTGAGTCTGTAATGGTCTTTTCCTTTTTAACTTTGAAATGTAACATACACTGCCTGGCCAAAAAAAAAGTCACACACTAATATTTCGTTGGACCGCCCTTAGCTTTGATTACGGCATGCGTTCGCTGTGGCATTGTTTCGATAAGCTTCTGCAATGTCACAACATTTATTTCTGTCCCGAGTTGCATACATTTTTCACCAAGATCTTGTATTGATGATGGGAGAGTCGGACCACTGCGCAAAGTCTTCTACAGCACATCCCACAGATTCTCATTGGGGTTAAGGTCTGGACTTTGTGGAGGCCAATCCATGTGTGAAAATGTATGTCTCATGCTCCCTGAACCGCTCTTTCACAATTTGAGCCCGATGAATCCTGGCATTTTCATCTTGGAATATGCCTGTGCAATCAGGGAAGAAAAAGTCCATTGATGGAATAACCTGGTCATTCAGTATATTCAGGCAGTCAGATGACTTCATTCTTTGGCCACATAATGTTGCTGAACCTGGACCTGACCAACTGCAGC
>JAVQJF010026905.1:0-34574 GCA_036023855.1 Gadopsis marmoratus | reverse complement strand
ACTAAATATTAAGTTATGGGTACTATCATTTTTGTCCAGGCCAATTTCATTACTTTGTTTTTTAAAATGATTCTGTTGAACCAAAATTCAAAAGCAATGTCTGATTTTTATTAGTTGATTTTCATAAAATTTTTATTTATTACTACTTTTGTCAGTTTCAAGTTATTTCAGTGACCATTGTGGGTTTTCCCTTCTTTAACGGAAGTACCAACAATTCTATCCACGTGTGTGCAGTATGAATGATTATCCTGAACCTGCTAATATGACCAGACTCAAAACACACTTCCTGAAGAAATGATGCTGCTTGTATGTGCTTTTAAACATATGTTTGACAATAATACAAATATATTAATGTTCTGTGGCTATTTTAACTCTAAAAATAATCAAATAAAAAAAGTTAAAATATCTACATATTCAAAAACTAGGAAAATAGAGCCAATTTGCAACAAATAATCTGTATGTGGTAGACTGTGAGCATCAAAATAATCGTCCGCAGGTTATTTTATGAGGGTTTCATACAGAAGGCAGGACATGAATTCCAGGGCATGCCTACTCATGCTCAAGTGAAAGCCAGATACCACACCATCAAGTTTCTTTCAAAAGGTGGAGGATTACTCAGTTAATGTTCTTCTATGCAACACGTCCTGTTGAGCTCCAAGACTTTGAAAGAAGTGGACCTAAACTTTTGCACCGTTGAAAAGACATTTAGGCACCATGGTGAGTATAGACAAACTTGTTTGACCTCAGTGTTTGGCATTCATCAGGTTCATGTAATGAGATAAATATTGATTTTAACACAGATCAAAGTGATGGGTTTCTCCTGTGGTGAGAGGACACACTGTGTGGTTGTCTGGGTTTCCATCATCTGGTTCACTTCAGCATTCAAAGTTGATGGTGAGGCTTTGTTTTGTGCATAAAACGTGCATGAAAATGCATGTTTAGCAGTAAGTTTCTTTGTAAACTGATTTAAAAGGTCACAGCTTTTGCAGGGCATAAAAGACAAAACATGTGCTCCTCACTGAAAAATAGTTGTACACTTTTATTTATGATTTAAGGAAAACAGACAAACAAGATATCATTTGTTTAGAGGTGAGCTTTGAAGGTAGATTTTGTTACATTTGGACAGAGCCAAGCTAGCGGTTTCCCCTTTTTCCAGGTTTTGTACTAAGCTAAGCTAATTGACTCATTGCTGCAGCTACAATGACAAATGAAATCCTGAGACTGAATATCTACAAACTACTTTCTATCTTTTAAGTGACCCTCATATAGTTACCTGGGGGGAAAAAGAAGCTGAGATTATGATGAGAAGCGATAAATGATAATAAAATGTGACCCAAATAGTTAAATGATGTAATTCAGCAGGAATCACTCATCAGACTGTGCTCTTTAACCTGGTCATCCCTCTCTCTGATAATTCAGTCAGTGAAAGTGTGAAGCTCCACGCCATTTCCCATGTGGTGGCACAGTGTGGAGAAAATATGACACTGCCCTGTGAGGCCAACTCATCCAAACAGATGGATACTAAATATTTTTCCTGGATGGATCCAAATAAAACCATGTGTGAGTATAAAGACAGCCAGCTTGGCCGGGAAGATCCATGTGGAATGACGGCCGACAACAAAACACTCTCTCTGACTCTCATCAATGTGATGCCGGTCAACCAGGGAATTTACCGCTGCAAACTCCGCACCAATCTGGGAGTAGAGTCTAAAAAAACTGTTGTTACAGTACAAGGTGAGTTCACTTTTACTTCTTAAAAAAATGTCACTGTCTTCTTTTATCTTTCTAACAGTCCTTGATCTCCACAGACTGCCTTGGAAGTTCTAGCGCCTCCGTCAATGAGTCTCATGCTGAGTGCTCGTTTAGTGGAGTTTACCCCAGTGGCATCATCCACTGGTTCCAGGGAGATCATAACTTAACGGACTCTGCCAGCGCACACGAAGAGCAGGATGAATATGGACGGTACAATGTTTGGAGCACAATAGACGTACAGCAAGGAAATGAGGGCCAGCCTTATAACTGCTCACTGTGGATGCAGTCAACCTCGAAGTATCTGTCCAGTGAACAGCTACCAGTGGTTGGGGCACAGAGGGCATCAGGGAGCATGGTCAAACTGCAGTGGATCTGTATAATGGTGGAAATGATGATGGTGACATTTATAACATAAAGGAAACAAACAAAGTTGAATTCAGGTTTCCAGGTGGCATTTTGAATGTTGAAATGTTTGGTGTATTAGCCTTTATGTTTTATCCAAGCTGATGCGTGCTGTTTGTAATTGTTGTACAAAGCTGCCGCTGAGTGGGTGCGTTGTGTTTTTAACATGCTGTCTACTTTCTTGCATTTGCGAGCCCATGGGGCATGCTATTTTCTCTGGAAAAACAAGAATTTGTAGGTGTTCACGCTCCAAGAAAACCTTCACATTTCACTGATTAGTAACTCTTTAACTGGAGAGGAGGAAGTCAGCCGATTTATTGTTTGGTTTGAGTAAAAATCTGAAAGAATATTTTGACACCCATGGTACAGATCTTTGAAAACAAGCTTCTGCTCTTTTTACTGGTAGTTTTTTGCTCACTGTAACCAGCTATATTACTTTTAATAAACCTTCACTTCATCCTGACGGCCACAAGGTGGCAGTCTTCCCACGTAAGAACAGTGAGGACAACTGATTTACTGCTTTTACACACTTCTTGCATATTGTGAGATATTGCTGTTATTCTGAACATTTTGCAGTTACATGAACATGGAAGGAGAGGGAATCTGCCCACTAGTACTTTGCAAAAATGCTCCTTAACACAGACATGATTCATGTAAATAGTTTACCTTTTACCTGATGGGCAATACAACAAAAATCTGAAAAACTACAATGCAATTATTAAAATGAATAGACTTGGGTCACATAAGGCAAACTATGCTATGACATTTTTTAATTTAACTAACTTTACTTTCTGTTAACCATTTCCTTTCATTTTGTGTGAGAAAATGTGTTTCTGCAGCTAACTAATCTGCAGCTACTGATGATGCAAATCCTGTTTACGCAAAGTGAAGTGGGTATTGTGTACTGAGGATGTGCTTTGCAAGTACGCTGCATAAAACTGTGAAATCTTATGACGGTCATGTTGTGTCTTGTTTCTTCTTTAATATCACGTTCAAAGCTTACACCCTCTCTTTCTAGGATTCACACATGGTCTTCCTCAAAGAAAGGTTTCCTCTCCTGTGAACAGGTGAACACGTGCTCTCCTGACCAGATGCATTTGCTCATCCATAGTGTGACTATGTGTCTGTGCAAAGGTTGTTTGATCAGCTTCACTGCAAACGTAGCTGCATGAGAGAAGGTATGCCGTCCGTCAGTACGTGTTGCCTCAGGGTGTCGCCAGGCTGGAAAAATACAGAAATGTTGCACAAATCCTCTTGTACTTTTCAGATGCACGGGGAATGAGAAATTGGTTCTGTTGTGCAATTCTCCTTTTTTTTGAAACTGATATTAGCTTCCAAATTCAGAAGACCTGATGTTTAACCTCTTGCACGAGTGGCAGAAGTACATGCATCCAGTGGTTAGTTTACACTTGGATGAAAAGAGCTGAGTCTCCACAGTCACAACAATGAGCCATTGAGATCAAATTGACATAACTGTCAACAGTCGCTAAGTCGAGCAAGCAAGCAAGGACCTGTGCAGGCATTGTGTTGCACGGTTAAGTCCTCAGGTGTGTGGTTTTCATCGGAGCTGAGGCGGTTACACAAACAGGAACAAAGCCATTACAAACTTCAGGTTAACATAAAGGCTCAAACTGAAGAAAGTAAAAACCAACACATCAGTGCAATAGAGCTAACTGTTCTCCTGCATTAAATTCAAGGTGAATGATGACAGTGATAAACCTGCTGCTCCACGGAGTCAGAATGACAAAAGACGTCCATCCCCAGGACAGCTGAGTGGGTGAACCAAGCCACTGGAGCAGGTGAGGCAGTTAAGAGGCAAGATAACGTGACCTGAGGAGGCCCTGCTGATAGTAGATACACACTATGGATTAGTTACTAAGGACAGAACACAGGGAAGAGACTGAATGTATTTGCTCAAGTAGAGCGACAACTAAATTAGACTCACTGGAGATCAAGAAAGAGGCAAGCAGCTGTTCAGTAAATGTGAATGTAAGTGCAGTGTGTGCGTGCGTGTGTGTGTGTGTGTCTGTATGTGTGTGTTCACCAGCTAGATGGTATCTGTAAACAGCATTGTGTTTGAGACAGTACCCTGACAGATAGAGAACAAAGATAACCTATAATGATTTAGGTGTAATATGTCAATGATGGGCTCATATGATGGTACTTACAGTATAATCCTACATGTGGAGATGCACATCCAGTTTATGAATTAGCGTAAGAGGATCAATATCAAACCTGAAACGAATAGCTTGGCAGTTTGGGAAATACGCTTAGTCACCTTCTTGCCAAGAGTTGGATAAGTAGGCTGACACCGCTCTCGTGTTTGCACAGTGAGTATGAAGCTCCTGTCAGTAGCCGGTTAGTTTAGCTTAGCACAAAGACCGGAAACAACGTGTCGTTTTTGCGTGTAAAGTGTTCATTTGTGAGCTTTAGAGATGTTGCTAAGTGGATTTTGTTATAACAAGGCTAGCTGTTTCCCCCCGTTTCCCGTCTTTAACTAGGTGCTGGCTGTAGCTTCATATTTAACGTGCAGACGTGAGAGTCATATCATTCTTTTCATCTAACTCTCAGCAAGAAACTGAATATTATCTATATATACTGTATATACATACATATATAATTTCCAAAAATGTCAAACTTTGCTGAACAGAATATTTTGTATAAAAATATTTTATCTATTTTATCTTAATGGGAAAAATTAACATTCACCAGCTGTTATTTAAAAACAAGGCAGTAATCAGTAAGAGTTATATGCAAATAACTGTTTGACTCTTTTCAAGTGGAGAAGTGAAGCTCTCCTGATGTGTCATGAATCATGAAATATTCTGTTAATTACAAGAGCCATGTGTAGGTGTTTGTGTCTCATTCATGGAGAAACATAACAACGCATATATTAACTTACAGGGAAAGAAAGTTACTTACCATTTCCACTGACTGTGGAACATTATAAATTCATCCTCAAGACGTTTCCAGGCTTTGCTGTATCTCAACCTTTGGGTGTCTTGTTGTCAAAGACAACAGGACTGAGCTGATCTAAAACACTACTGCCATGTCGATCTGAGGCTGAAACCTTGCATCAGGACAATATATTGGCTTTTCTCTAATATGTTGTTTTTCTCCCTTCGGTGCTGAGAATTGAATGAATCCCTCTATGAGAGCAGCAATTAGATGTGCTTGGCTTTGAAAGGCACTCTGATTCGAGGAGCAATCCGATTTCTCATCAGACAGGTCAAACTCATGTCTCTGTATAATTTCTCTGAGGAACATTTGTGTTTGCTCTTATTTGCAGTCGTGTGTAATCCTCAAGCTGCGTTGAGTTCCGGGGAAGCTAAAGGGATTGTGGTTTCATACAGACCACTTCATGGAACTGGGAAAGCATTAATCAGTAAAACAAATCTGTCAACCCTATTTATGAAACCAGTGTGTTTTCCCCAACATGTCCATTCTTGTTTCATTACACTTGAAGAGTAGGCATACATCACAGTCTGTCTTTTAGCGTTCACTCTCTGCAGAGGAAACAGTGTGCAGCCAAACACTTCAAACTTTAAAAGAACATCCACCCACACAAACACCTGTCTAGAGATGTTGGGTAGGCGGTGATTTTAAGTTTCCATTCAGCCACGTGGATCCTGTATGCCCAATGCCTTTTCCATGGAAGACATTTTGACAAGTAACAGTAGCAAAATCAAAGGGGGAGGGGATAAAATTAAAGATATAATAAATTGTTACTAGTAATTGGTTGCCAGGAAACATCTGTAATGGCATCCAGTCAAAGGCAATGCAGCATCATGATGCTAGCTGGCGTTATTACTCATTTAGTCAAATGGTATCGGCATAACATTTCATAATTTGCGTAATTTGAGGTATGTTGTGTTATTTTCTCACAAGTGTAATTTAAATTCGTCAAGGTTTATGTCATTATTAAAAATAATTTATCAAGTTTCAGGTCAGACACGTCGAATGTATTTGACATTACCTCTTCTTCTCTTCAGTCCAAATCGGTCAAAATGTCTGCTGTGTAAAAGGGAAATGTTTGACACAGTGAAACTTCTTTTCCACACCCTGTTTACACTTGTTAATGCACCGCTCCTTTAATGTATCCCCATTCAAATGAAGAAACATCTTTTCTTTCCACCTTTATTTATTCAGGAGGCGTTTCACTTTTTCAGTGACACCCTGTTCTCATTCACCAATTCACCGGTCACAAGCTCGCTTCGCTAACCTTTAGGCCACCACTGCACTTCAGTTCACTTTAACTGCTAACTACAATAAATTTGACAATGATAATTGGCACTATTTTATGAGTCACGGTGACAATTTAGACGTGCAAGTGGGAAGACGAAATGTAACCTGTAATCTGAAAGTGCTTTTAATTGGCAGCAAAAGTGGAGCTCCGTGCATGAAAGCGCCATGAAAAAGATTCTAACAAACATTGAACAGTTATATAAGCTTCTAATTATTTCATGTAACCTTGGATGTTCAGGCTCCTCCTCTGCGCTCTGTTCCCCTGACATCCTTCAACACCAACAAAAGTAATAAAAAAGGCAGTCTCTGATACTTGAACCGCTGTATTAAACAGAATTAGAAGACTTTTTTAGTTAACTGTCTACAGCTCATGCAGTGATGATACAGAACAGTAAAGAGTAATCTGTCAGTTTATTTGGCTTCCTTGGGAAATACTGTGTTAGGGTTTATGTACAAAGAGCTTCTGTTTGTCTTAAAGCACTACATCACTCTACTTTCAACATCTGTGTTTCCATAATTAAGCACAATTAGAGTTGAAAACGTATGTAAAAAGCAATATTTCCATTCATGTCAAAACTTGTATACTTCTAAATATTGCTGTTTCATTATGATACACCTAGGTGTTCTGCAACTTTCTTTTCAATTTCAAATTAGTTATATTTATGTTTTACTGTCAGTTGTTCTCATGCATGTTTTTGGTTTATAGTAGGGGTAACAGTGATTGTAACTGTGTGGTGTTTCTAAATATGCTTACTGTATGTAGTGTAAGTGCAAATAGGCCTACATGTTAATTGTACTGTATATATAATTTTGGTACGGACGCAAGGAAGGGTAGCTGTTGCCAAGGTAACAACTAATGAGGATCCAAATAAACAGTTACACATCTATTAAAATTGTTTTAATCTTTCTTTAATCTCATGGTCTACTGAGGTGAGACAAGGCTACAGAAGACATAATAAGAATAAAATAACACATTCTTAAACATATCGGAGATCAAGCCATTCAAACCAATCAAGCTCAAACTTTAATCAAACAGCTTCATGAGCACATCATGGATGTATTTGGATGCAGTGAACTGGTGCATTAAAACATTGACAGAAAGGTATTTGCATTCATATCTGTTTGAAAAGAAATTAAGAGGCTGTACAGGCCCTGGAGTCAAGCATTTAATTATGTCTCCGTCTGCTTGTTGAGTAATGTGGAGTATGGATATAATAGACCCACATGTGGTTATTTCAACAACACTTTTGTTTTCTACAAATAATTAAACCCCAAAGGTTTTTCACGCTCTGAATTTGGCACCAATCAACATTAATTTCAACGGTGTTCAATGGTGAACCTTGATCGCATAAGAAAGAACGCACTGATGTTACACATCTGGGTTCAAAGGAGAGAGAATCACCGCTTGTTCAAGTCAAAGCTAGACCGGATACTAGTTTTTAAGACTAGTACTAGTTTTGTCGAAACATATAGTTACTTAATCCGTGGCCTTATTTTTTAAATATTTAAAGTGAACAGTGAAGTGACGCTGGGATGAGTGGGAGTCTACACTCTGCTAACAACTTCTAGCTGTCTCTCAGCTTAGCTGTTAAGTTTGTAAAAAGAATTCTCCTCAGAGGAATTCACCCTAAACCAGGCCTGTCAACCCTCCCGTTTCTCCTGTTTCTTTCCGTCTATCCTGCTATCCTCCCATTTAAATATTTTCCCATAAATCTCACGTATATTTAACCTTTCTAAAAAGAATAGTAATAATAGGCCTAATTGTGTTTCCGGCCTCCGGTACAGCAGGTGGCAGTACGTAGGAAATTAGCTGTAACACGATCCACCAGTCAAACCAGAGAAGAAGAAATAAGAACGCCAGTGAGCGGCATTAAAACAATGCATATAATAAAAAAAAATCTGCAACTGTCAAACTTACCTTATATTTGGAATATGTCTGTAAATTATGACGATAGTGCTGCTTCACCTTGAGTAACACCATCAGATTAATACCAGGGGTGCGGGGCTCACTGGAGTCCACCGTCGTCCCATTGGTAGACGCCGCTGGTCACATTACTATCCATTAGCTCGCTGCATTACACGGTCAAACAACGTCTCGGGTCATGTGCCTTGGAACCCAAACACAGACACCAACCACTACGCCTTCTCGATGAGGTACATGACACCCGCCTCGGAGACAGAGTGCACTGTGTGTGTGTGTGTGCTAAGTTAGAGATGGAGTGTGTGTGCTTCCCTGTGTGTTTGCAGTCTGCAGCTGGCAGCCCACTAACATTAGGACCGACACTGGAAAAAAAATCAGGCGAAATCACAGCATAGTTGAACTGACTGCTCAGGAGGAACATGTCAGTGCTGATTCGACACAATCAGTGGAGACCTCTGCTTGATGTTAAGTACTAAACAAATAAAAGACATTACGGAATAAATAATCATATATGAATATACTGTGTAAATGTATATAAATGAACCAATAAATAGTGAAATTACTGAAGAAATTCTTAATCCACATTTAGCCACTTAGCTCCTGTTAGCTAGAGCAACAACAATGCTAAAATTATTCTGAATCTTAGTAATCTGTTTGCCAGCTGTTCAGTTTCCCAAAGTAGAGAGAAATATGGAAAAAGCAACATCATTTTGGCTCTATAATAAACTTTTTAAAATTATTTAAAATGTCTTACAATAAGAACATTACAACATAGAGAAAACATATCAATATTGGCAGTGCCTTCCTCCATTACATGCAAGTTTCACCAAGGTTGTTGAATGCCTGGAGTCCTCTACAGTGCTTGAACACAATGCAAATCCAGGCCCGTCAAGACAATAGATGAGAGGATATGTTTATCTAGCACAAGGCAGAATGTGCTGAGAGATGAAAAACAGATGGACCTTTAGTACAATTCTTTGTAAGTCCCCATGGGATATATTACTCAACATTTCCTAAGGTAGCACACTGCATATGTTGTCAAATGATGACTCTGGTGAGTGTGTCATTGACTTCACATCAAATTTGTAAGCACAGTATTTACCCCATAACACAGACTTTACAGGATATTTATGATGAGACACAAACTAAGTGTCTGACTATAAAAACTGGATCACACGAGTGCCACTTCTAGTCTCCAGGGTAATGAGTGTATATCTTCTCAACCATCTCCTTGGACTGTCAAGCTGTCAGCATTGCTACTTCTGTTTGATCTCAATAGATTTGTACAACTAAAATGTTTGTGGTGACTGGATGACCTTGGTTGGTCTGCAGCATTATGTACCAAGCCCTGCACCAGCGCTCCTGCCTGTTTATCCCATGGTCAAACAACCAGGTCATGCGATTCTGCCAATTCTGAGAGTTAGTCTGATTTTGCTCACTCAAAGTAAATGAAAGGTTAATTGTTCACCTCTCACAGACTAGGTGTGTTTGTGTGAACGGTCAATAAAAACATCACAGATATGAGCCAATGACACAAATGGCGAGAATCACATGTAGACACTGACCTTGAGAGAGCTGGCCTTGGCCTTGTAACACACTGCAGAAAGTCATCTGTTGATATTCTCAAACATTGTCACACAGCGCTGAAGCCCCCTGATCACACAGTCCTCTCTCAAAGGGACTGGATGACCTACAGTATATACAGTACAAACCCAGCAAAGTACCTTCCATTATTATGCATTTTCCTGACAGAGCTGAAGGTCAGACGATTCTTTGTGGGTCTTCTTGTAACACCGTCAGATCTTTTCATATACATACTGCTGATGGCTTGATCTTAATAAGCCTCTGGCTTAAGGTTGGTTTCCAGCAACTTTTTTTATGCACATTTTCAGTTTGCATGTAAAAGGTGAGTTATGCGCACATTGTTTCAAAAGTTACAACAAATTTAGAGCAGTAAATCTGCCACTGTTATCATGTGATGTGTGAGAATGGAATGCTTAGCAGGTGGGGGACAGGGTTGCATGGTCAATTCATCATCCCATCAGTAATAAATGTGCAGAGAGTAGCTTTCATGAGGATGTTTTGTCACATCTTAATCTGACAAAGTGTAATTTGGCTGTCCAGTAGGCTACATCCCCCTAACACAGCTCCACAGTCTGTAGTGAGCACATACTAAGCCAGCAGTGCTGGTACATGAAAACTGGAGGGCCGAACGTTGCACTGTAAAAGTCTGTGTGGAAAATGTGGAAAAGTTTGAAATGTGAAACAGGGTCAAGAAAAAAAAACAGCAATAAATATCGGCAGCAACAACACTGACTTCATGCTCCAGGGAAATGTACCCAGAGGGAAAAGAAATCTATGCAGTCACTCAGTGTTATTCTGAGAATAAAACTACAGCTTTGATGAATCCAGTTATATGTGCTGCCCTCTGGGTCTCTGTCTCCAACACTCAACTGCAGCATAATGATGTCTAATCATTGGGGGAGAGAAAGCACTAATGTGCTAAATAATAACATTTATTTAAAAAGATAATGATGCTGGGGGTGTCAGTGGGGTGCAGAGAAGCAGCGCATGTCTTATTTTATAAGTTCAATATAGCAGCTCCTCCGTACAAAACACCTTTCACCAAGGACGCTAAAAAACAAGCACAGAATCATCAAGCCTCCAGCCAGAAACCAGTAAACCATTGTTCAAATTAAAAAAGATGCTTTCTGCAGACTGCTCCCCGATGCTTTGGACGCCTGAAAGCAGGCTAGGGAACTCATGACCTTGCAGCAACGAGCACACATAAAGTCTGTAATGCTCTATGAGGATGTCGAAAGCTCTGTTAGGGCTCTATTATGGTGAACCCGGTGGCCTGCTGTACATCACACCTACCTGCCACTTCGCTCGAACACAGGTTGCATAACAAAGTCCCCGTACACCCAGTCCAAAATGTTTTTAGCCGTATCATGGGATGTTCTGAATGGAAATGTGTTTTTATGTGCGTTTCCCACCTCGCTGGGCTTCTCTAATGGCCGGTCAGTGCTGCAGACCTCTGATGCATGCAAAGATTCCTCTTCAATCATCACGAACCTTGACACAGACAAGACCAGTGTGGCTTTGTCACATATATCTGTTGGCCCAGAAGGAGAAAGATGAAAGAGGAGACCCGGCTCTATTGATGGCCGCGGATTCAATTCTCAGAACATGAAGAAATCAATGTATATTGCCACTTTGTTTATATTAGCAGCTGTTCATATTAACTTTGCTTCCTAATTTCCAGAACCTTCCTTTATGTTGAAAATAAAGCATTTTTTTTCCTAACCGTGAAAATTGTTCAAATTAAGCATTTTCCAAACTTTCACGATTTTGTATGAACCCTGGCATGCACACACACACACACACACACCCGTAGAGCCTTTTAACACATAACAACTAATGCTTCCTCAAACAGAGAACACCTACTGCTGCGAGGTGTAATGAGACCAGTCTCCACTGCCTAGCTGCTTCTTGTTCCTACCCCCCACCCCCCACAGCCACAGCCACAGCCACACCTCTCATTATCCAGGACATGATGTTCCAGAGATAAAGGACAATGTCTGAGGACCTGTAGCCAAGTTTAGGAGGGAGGAGGTTTGAATACCCACTTGTGAGAGCGACCTGCATGTGCTCTCCTTCTGTGTAATGTCACAAAGCCACTGAATGAAAAGGATGGACTAAGAGAAAGGTTGAGAAGATAGTGGACCTGTGTTGGTGGGTTTTTATGGTCTGCACTTCTGTTGACATGCATGCAAAGAGGTTGAGACACAAGCAGAAAAGTTGTGGGTTCATTATCCCCAATCTTCGGCTTGCATATACCGCTTTGTGGACAGACACCGGCAAAAATCAGACCAAGCAATATCAAGCTGTCTCCCTAGTTACACAGTATGTGCTGTGGAGCGAAAAGACCAAAAACCCTGAAATAATGCAAACCCAATTTGTAAACTGGAATGAAAACCTGCCCAAGTCGATCACTGGTTGTACATTCTGGCCTTTCATTTTTAAAGGATTCACATAGCTACAGTCTCCACGGAGAGGAATCCGTCCAAAAATGTGCTGCGAGATCACTCCTTTGTCCGGGCCATTATGCTTGTGTCACGCTGTTTCTTGTGGAGCAGTCGGCAGAATCAGACCTCAGGACTACATCTATGTCAGGTAATGTAACTGTTCGCCCCCCCCCAAAAAAAAAGACAGTACATTAAAGTTGAGCTATTTTAGCCTGAAACTCCTGCAGCTCTTGGAAGAAACTGTTTTGGCTTCTAAAATGTAGACGTTAGACATGTGGCATACTAATCAACTTCTTATGTAACTAAATAAAGTGCAAACTCCTATTCTGCTTTATATGTACTAATTGAATGAGATTAATAGTCTGCAGAGGCACTTAATCCTCACCTTTACTCTAAGGGCAAACAAAGTGTGCACATCCTTTGTCTTCATTATAGCCTCCACGGGAGTTTTTTTAAATGTCCACTTGGCTCAGCTGTGAAGAACAGGTGACTTCGTTTCTGGGTCAGCCTCCATAACAGTTGGTAGTACATCTTTGTTTAGTTAGCAATTATTAGGAACTGTTTGTTTTTACACTTGTAGTCCCTGCCTGCAGTGCAAACTTTCAAAATCCAAGTAGCCTGAGTACTTATCTACTGGACCGATAAAGTGTGACAGGGTTGTATGTTCTCCTCCACACCCCATGACACATAATGAAACAGGGTGCGAGGTACAGGAGGCAGGGAAAGCACCTAGAAGCAGGCAGCCAGGAGCAGTTCAACCATTTATTTGCAGAAAATGCAAATGCAGGCAGGTGAGTAAGTCCAGGTCCGGACACGGAAGCACAGGGAACAAAACACAGAGCAAACAAAGATGTAAACAGGATGATTCGACCAAAGAGGAAAATAAGAAAGTGGTACATACAGGAAAGGGACTAACGAGGGAATCAGGGGCAGGTGAGCACTGGAACACAGGTGAACCTAATCAACACAGGTGGGAAAAGAACAAACACAAGAAGCAAATCATAACATAGTGAACAGAATAGTCCTTCAAAATAAAACAGGAAACAGACAGGAACTAGCGGGCTGTAACAGACACGACTGTTTGACTGGCGGGCTGGGCTGCCGCCCATGTCAACACACCCGGCTGAATAAACACACACACAGACACAAACCACTTACATTAAATATACAAAGATAACTTTCTTATCCAGCTACTACGTGCTATTATCAGCACTCTAAGAACCCTGTTATTGCTCCTGTATCGGCTTATCAAACTCAGTTCACACTGTTTGCTAAAGCAAATGTCATGATGTGCCATCTCCTGGAAGTGGATCCTGCATTTCTCTTGCTGTTTTTTCTTAAGACACTAAAGAACAAGCCGCAGGTATACAGAATACAGAAATTTCCTATCATCATACTTCAATAAGCTTGATCTACTACTTGATCAGTGCCAGGTGCTGAGAGTGTGTTGGTTGTTGTTGGTTTCCCAAGTTCTCTGAGGACAGTTTGTTCTTCCTGTTACCACAACCAGTCATCATCAGGGACTAACACGTCTGAGCCAGTGAGAAAGACCAGCAGCTCAATGCTACAACACAGCCCTGTAGCTTTAGAGTTAAGGGATCACCAAACTCGTTACAATTCATCCTGCGGAGAATGTAACTACGTAACTACCAAATGTAACGGCAGTCCATCCAGTAGTTGTTGAGAAGTGGACCACACAGGCAGACTGACCATGACTGCCGTTTCTAGAGCTACGCTGCTAGCATGGCTAGAAATTTAAATAACAAATGAATACATAAACAATGGGTTAATGTCATCTGAAGAAAATGACTGAAAATGAATGGGAGCAGGCTTAATGTGGCTAAAAACAGATTTAACTCAGCAAAAGTGGATAGGTCAGTGGGCCCGTTTTTCTGACTTTTTCATATTTAGTTTTCAGTCACTGAAGATAAAGCTGCACAAATCAATATTTTTATATTAACAATGCATCGAATGACTATATGTAACTATATGCAATGTGAAAGGAGTCGCTCGTAGGAAAGAATCCACGTATCAGTTTTGGCTCCAGAGCGGGGAGGAGGCAGAGGTCAGAAAGTCCAGAGTTACTACAGCAGAGTCCCTCGCGGAGAGAAATTACTTAAATTGTGATTCAAGCAGACATAAACAGTATTTTCAAAGAGGAACATACTGCAAATTTTCAGATTTATAATAGAAAAACAAACACAGGCAGACACAAGGGTATGTAATCAGTTTAAATATACAATCCTGGCAGAGACATGGTCCAATCGAAACTGAACAGGCCAAGAGGGACTACAGTTCAATCTTCAAATAATGTACCCGAGGTATAAGAACAACTTTTGAATGCGGACAATATTCTCAATCACATACTCAGGGTGTTAAGCCAATGACATGTGTTTGCACATGCATGTATATACAAACATGAAATGTGCTTTTAATTAGCATAATTACCCAATATCTCCCCATTACTGGCCATTAACACTCTCCGCTGTGAACAGTTGAGTAATGAATGACAGCACTGATAAGGTGCACATTTCTACTCATCTCTTTCAGCTCAGGTAATGGATTCGGTGGTATCATAGCAACAAGTGACAAAGTCTGGGCACAGACAGCATGTGAAAGATCTGAGTATGATAGTGATAACTGTAATATTATATTATTTTCTGCTTTGTGTGAATTGAATGCAGACCATGGCGCTCCCCACACAGCAGAACTGTGCAGACAATGATACTGGATACACTCTTTTTTAGGGAGGTTGCATACAGGTTTTGTTAAAACACATATTATATGTGATGTTAAACTAAGCTGTAATTAACCCATTGTAATGAAAACTGTGCCATGCTTGTTCAGCGTGCAGGAACACAACGTGATTACATTGGGATTAGTTACATTCAACTGAACAGTCTCGCAGGATCAAATTACGTTTTATTTTTTAACAGCCATTGATTCTTGTCTGGGCAGTCCACTGACCTTTTAATGGTGACTACCAAAATGACTGCGAGAGCATTTAATGTCATTCAAACAAAATGACTGAACTCATTTGTGATTATCTATGTTTTATAAATTAGTGTAAAACTAACTACAGTTTTCAAGTATTATTTAACGGGTTCAAATTTCACCCAAAATTGCTGTGCAACCTCTTTCGACATGGTCAAAGTAAATGTTCTATTTCATTTGTACAGCTTCTCTTCTATTCTTTCTTCACGTCGTGAAAGTCAGAACAGCAACTGAATGTATCTTGAGCTGAGACCATTTTGTCAGCTGATGTCTCCAAGATCAAGAATGACCTAGGTTTCCTTCAACGGTCATATTTGAATATCAATGTGAAATTTTGGGAAAATATTGAATTTTGTGTTATAATATAAATAAATGAGCTTTAGAATGTTTAAACAGAAATATTTTCAACTCTTTTAATTATAAGTATAATTTCTGAATATGGTGTTTACTGTCACCTATTTGCACGAATGTCTGTGATTGGCTGCTTTAAGTTCACTGAGAGAAAGCGAGAGAGCGAGAGAGAGGGGTGGGGATGCGAAGATAATGCCCCCTCCTGATTGGCTGGGAGCAGAAGGGGGCAGATACTGTGTGTGAGAACATAAATACACCCTGACAGGCAGACACACTTATCATCCTCCTCTCCAACACAGCATCCAGCTCCATCACTTACATCAACAGTTTCCAGACCAGGATCAACAGCTGAAGGAGAAGAAAATAAAGAAAAAGCGTAAGAAGAGAGATTCGTTTGAGCAGTGAACAGCAACAGAAAGTTATCATGTCTCTGGAAGTGAAGGAGAAAACAGACGTGCGTCTGGTGTTTTTGGGAGCAGCTGGAGTGGGGAAGACAGCCCTCATCCAACGCTTCCTCAAAGACACTTTTGAGCCCAAGCACCGGCGCACGGTGGAGGAGCTCCACAGGAAGGAGTACGAGATGGGGGGTGTCAAAGTCACCATCAACATCATGGACACCAGTGGCAGCTACTCCTTCCCTGCCATGCGTAAGCTCTCCATCCAGAACAGCGACGCCTTTGCACTGGTCTACGCCGTGGATGACCCTGAATCCCTGGAGGCAGTCAAGAGTCTGCGAGAGGAGATCATGGAGGTCAAAGAGGACAAGTGCACGCCTATTGTTGTTATAGGCAACAAGATAGACCGTCACAATGAGCGTCGGGTGTCCAGCGAAGACATGCTGTCCACGGTGGAGCTGGACTGGAACCACACCTTCCTGGAGTCCTCTGCCAAAGACAACATCAACGTGCTGGAGGCTTTCAGGGAGCTGCTCCAGCAGGCCAACCTACCCAGCTGGCTCAGTCCAGCGCTGTGCCGGAGACGGGAAACCTTGCCCAAGGAGAGCAACAAACGACACCCTTTGAACAAGACCAACAGCTGCCTCATCTCCTAATGAATAATGAGCTGCTTGGAGGGCAACAACAGCAAAAGAGGTTCAGAGAAAGGGGAAATAAACTGCCCAGAAGAGACTGGAAGGGCTTTTTTAGTGGTGAGAAACAAACCAAGAGACCGTGTTAAATGTGTTAAGACTCTAATGAGACGCAGAGATAGTAAATTAAGATTCCTCATCAGGCTTGAAAGCATCACATCGAAGCACACAACAGCGCACGAGGCACAGAGATGCTACAATGAGGACGGTCACCACCATAAAAGACATGAAATAATGTGGTTGAACAAGTGAAGAAAAACAAAAAGGAAACTGCGCACAGACATGACTTACTGTGAATGTCAAAAGAAAAGAAGCTGTGATAAATCATGACAGCTTTATGTATCATGAGCTCAGTTTTCACTCAAATGTATATTTGATGTTTCATTTTTGGTTTTTGCATCGCTGGTGTTAAAAAAAAGTGTAATAACTGTGAAGTGAAGGCTGTTTATGAAAAAGTCTGTTTACATAGTACAAATAAAGTGAACAACAGAAGAACTGGAAACTATATACTTCAACACATCAAACAACATGTTGTGAATTCTTGCTGACTTGCTCCTTTATTAAGGATTTAACGTGAAACCCATTTTCTGAAAAGCATACTTGCTGGTGTTTTTCTTCCGCTCTCTCTTCGACTAATATGTTCTATTTTCAATGGGAGTTTGCCTTATTAGAAACCTGCCTGTTTTTGGTCAGGAAGAGAAGGTGTCCTTTTCAAATCTGTACATCCCTGCACCATGTCTTTGAGAATTTAAATGTTTAGTTTTTTTCACCATAACAATACAAACCCCAAGGTGATGCCGGATGTTCTTATTTGTGCTTATTTTTAAGATCAATAAACAGTTTCCCACTTACACTGCTTTTCTCATCCACTCTCTACACGTGAATTATTTTGTCATTTTTACTGATGTGACTTTTCGCGGCGTGGCGGAACAGACAAAAAGGAAGTGCGCGTGCGTGGGGAAAAGGCATATAGACATTGGAAAACTATTATATTACAGTAAGCTATCCCAGCCCAAACGGAAATACGGTAAAAGTAAAACAAAGGATACAACGGCTGACAGACCATAGCATCTTTCAAAATCTCCTGCATGTTTAAACAGCTCACCACTCACCCACAATGAGTTTGGATCTAAGGACTTTAAAAGTGTAATGTACTGCAGTCACATGTCAGATTTAAATATATGATGTTAAAACATTAAACATGATAAAAAACAAGACAGGTCTCCTGTGAATAAAATGGGACTTCATTACACGTGAATGTAAACAATAGTAAAAAGATATTATATTCAAAAACTCCCTGAAAGGATGTATTGAACCTGCAGTCAGTCAGTCTCTCTCCCTGACGTGTTGTATCGCCCTCTGGTGGTCATTATTCGGGAACAATGCAGCTCTCTCTAGGCCACTTTGAGCTGCAATGATGGATGAGAGTCTGCTGGGTTCCATTTCAAAGAGGTGAGGCAAGATTGAAGTCTTAATTAACATTTAACCGGTGATACAACCATGTTAATCAACACAGCAAACGCCAATCTTTTGGATCCTGTGTAAAACTACAGTGTGGGAGGTTGATGTGGGATACAGCACATACTTTATAATACACAATAAAATAGTATATAGTACTCTGAGTTTATTTTGATGTGCGTGAAGAGCCCTTCTGTGTACTGTTGACAACATTACCTGACTGCTAAAATGTCACAAAGGGCCAGAGACGGAAAGAAAAATGTATGCATCCTCTTTCCAAAATCGTGCAGAGACAAAGTGCATTGTTTCCCCAGAATCAGACGAGGAAGTGTCCTACGATCACCAGTTCCTCTTCGTGTCCAATTTAAACTCTCAGCTGTCGTGAGAGCCGGTACACAGAGCGCCACGCTCGTCTTTTCAGCACACGGACGGACAGAGAGGCAGACCATCCTTTTTAAAGCTCAGGTGCGACCTCAACTTTCCATTGGGGCCTGTAGTGAAGACGGGCATCGGTTGTAAGTAGGCTTTAGAAAATGTAAGCCGTTCAAATAACTCTAGTAACATAGAACCAGACTTGTTTCAGAGACGGACTAAAGCAGAGCTTAAAGATCCACCATAAATGAGGGGCGTTGTCTCTGCTCCTAGACTTGGTCAAAGCTCCTCAGTGTTGTATAGACAGCTGAAAAGTTTTGAACAAGTACAGGATCTCTGACTGTCACTACATCAGGTCAGTGATTCCATTTTACACAGCATACTTTTCAACAATACTTCCTGTAGTGCTGTACGCCAGAGTTAAAGGTAGGCCTTCTCATACACCAATGCAGTACTTTAATGTTTGTGTTGCCTTTTATTCTTTTTGCTAATTGCTAATTGCCAGCTCATTAAATGCCCGCAGACATCAGCGTACATAAATACTGCTGGAAACAATAAGATTAGCCAAAAGAAATTTGATTCAGAGCAGCCGAGAGGAAGAGGAAAAGGTCCAAAAACAATGGGACTCTGAGCTGCATTAAAGTACCGTAACCTGCAACTGTGATGTAACCAAACGGCTCACTTTTCTGCATCAGTCGCAAATCGGAAATGTTAAAAAATCTGATAAAAAAAAATCAATATTTTAATACATCTATTTTAGCAGTATTTTATTTTCCTGGGCCATTACATTATTTCTGTTCCTTTTTATGATGTGTCAAAATAAATAATTATGTTCATATAAATACAGTTACAGCATGGCCACTTAGTGTGTAAAGATTTCTGCTGTTTCAGCAAAATATCTACAATTTCATTTAGATTTTACAGAGAAACTTTAGATACCTATTCTTAACTAAAACAGTAGAATTTGACTTCACTGAAAAAAAATGTACATACACTGCTGACTAAGTCTTGTACACACAAGTTCATAACCAAATCAAAATAATGTGATCTTTCCTGGTACAGATGAGGCACAATAGGAGGCAACCATTTTATTTTCATACACATTGACAAACGCCGTAGAGCTAGACCGAAGGATGCAGTGTCTAATACGCCCTCAACATCACAGACAAGTCAGGGGAGCACTGAATACAGAGAAGACATCATGAAATACACTAACAGATACAATTTGAGGCGGCATAGAAACATTATTTGATACAGACAACCTCCAACTCCGTGCCAACACGACACCAGCGTGTGCATCTAGCTGTCAAATGTCCATCCACTAACACATCAGCAGAAATACAGTATCTATGACAAAACACAACGGTCAAAAGCAAAGACATACAGTACTGCTGTATGGAAGACATTCGACACACTTCTGACACATGTGGAAGAGGAACAAAGTCTCAAAAACGCAAAAACGAATAACTGTTGCACTGGCTTATTAAGTATACGTCCCTGAGCAAAAGGCTCAATCATATCAATCAGCATAGAAATACACTTCTTCCCCCTCGAGCATCACTGACATGTTGTAGACAAACTTCAAGACCAAACTGGTGTTCTGCCAACTTACTAAAAACAAAAAAATAAAAAGAGAACGCACACATTTTATATTACTGCTGCTGGCAATTTTTCTTTAGTGCACATGTCCCGTCGTCCAGGCAGCCATCAGTACAAAAACTCACCATATTGAATTTTGTCAATGTGAAGTAATGCACCTACAGCACAGATCAATTCAAAGTCCACTTACTGCATCTGGTACATTCAAGTGCTGGTATACCACTCACGTTTAAAGACTTCAAAGTTAGTTGCTGTAAAGCACCGTATACATACTGTCCAAAATTCAAGCTCAGATGTGGAAAAAACTGAACAAACGTGGACAACTTTCAAAGCAGATTGAGAACGTGGCTGCTGCTTACAATTAAGAAGGTTATGGGATCTGTGTCTGTGGATTAGTGTTCTTACTTACAGTATACTGTATATACTTATTTTTCAGTCACATCAACAGATAATACTGCAACTGACAAGTAGGAAACTCAAGAAGGAGGTTTCGCTGTGATCCGTAATGTAACCAAGGCAGGTTCCCGAAAGTTGATTTTCATAGCAAACCAAAATGAACATAAACTGCTAACTGCTTAGAAATACACAAACAAAGAAAATCTTCAGCTTTGAAAAACAGTCGGCAGTAATGTTTAGTATTCGTGGTTTGAAGTTAATTGGCTAAAGCAAATGGGCTTTCGATTTTAGCCATTTATGTCATTCATATGCGTGATGTCACTGTCAGATAACGGTCACCATCGGCCCGTTAAAATACACACAATATTGGACTAGGTAAGATCAGTCTACTGCTACAGAGATAATAGCATATTAAAGGGTCAGTTCATCAAAATAACAACTAAAACAAACATAATGCTTCCAACCTACTGCTATATGTAACCACGCACTGGTAGTGGTTTGTTTCGGGAGCAATACAATGGAAGAAAACAGAATTTCATTTGTGTTCAAATCTTGTTCAAATCTGATAAATACTCCACAGACCTCGCTGTGAACATTGTTTCAAATATCATTTTATCAGTTCTTTAAGCCCCAGATTTCAGTTTTTAAAGCAAAGTATATTGATGCTTTGAGTGCCAGTAAATTAAATTACATTAACCGCCATCCTTTTCCTGGCTCGATGCAACTATAGGATAAGTAGGAAAATATCTTTTGTTACAATTTAGTCGAACTGACCCACTAACATATACAATATAAAAATGCCAATCCATTCATTTCGGTAGATGTTGAGAAACTTCTTGTGTCACATAGGACATTTTAGCAAACATTCCCACAAATGGTGCAAAAAAAAAAAAGAAAAAACAGCTGCATGAAAATATAGTTTTGGCACCAATACAGAAGAGTTTGTCCTGTCTTGTCTATGTGGTTGGAAACAACACACCCCATTAAAGGCAAAGAAATCACAGTGCTGAGCAGCCCTGATCATGAAGGCCAGCGACAGCACAAAGGCCTGTGACTGGAGACATTTCACTCGTCTTTCTTTGCAGTTGAAGCTCCGTCTTTAGATATGGAGGTACTGCAGTGCAGGATCAAATCACTTTTGAAATGCAAAGCATCTTTTATTCAAGTTGAAAAATCAACAAGAGCTGCAAGTCCAAAAATATGGCTGCATGCGTTAAGCTCAAAGTCACTTGTTTGCACTTGTATCATCCTTTCCCAACAAGATGCATTTCCCAACATACAGTAGTTTTTTTACAGCTTTTTATAAGTTAAATAACTTTGGGTAATTATTAGAATTTCAGTTTCTTCAAATGAATTTGGATGCATGGAATCCCGAAACACACAATGACAGCATGTTTTTACAGCACTGGGAAGAAGTGCACCTGCCCTCAGCCACCATCAGACCCACCTCAGCTCCCACCCCCCACCCCCCCCACCCGCTCTCTGACACCCTCTAGTCGTCCACGGTGATGTTGCGGAACAAGTAGGCCATGGACTCTCCATTGTGGATGCGGCGGATGGCCTCAGCCAATATCATGCTGACATCCACGGTCTTGATTTTGGGACACTGTAGCTTCTGTACTTCATGGGGGACTGTGTTGGTCACCACCACCTGAGGGTCAGATTGTGTTTACGCTCAATCAGACATTTTCTGCTTGCGTTAAAATGCAGTTCACTGGTGCAGTTTCTTCTCAGGCTGATTAGAAAAAAGATGGCAGGAATTGGACATGGGGGAACTTGAGGTACTACTGCTTTATTACAACTATTGCATACGCTTGTGCAAGAAAAAAAACAAAACACGGATGGATGGGCAGTAGTTTGGAAGACAGAGTAATATATATGAGACAGAGATATATGAGTAGCGTGTGTTTTTCTGCCCCCTTCACCTGTGAACTCCGCTGCTGCTCATGGCACACTGCACATTTGGCACAGAAATCTAAATTAAGCTAGCCAGTGCCTGCCCAGTACATATGAGAAACAAACTGGAGTTGCACGTATGTTCTAAATAAAACAAATAATATAAACTTAAAATCATATACTGCATATTAAATTACATCAATACACTTTCTAAAAAACGAAAACTAAATTTAGACTAAACTGTAACTATTGTTTCCTGAGGGAACTGAAAATTGAAACTAATAGTTTACAGAAATGCAACTTGCTGAATATAATGATCCTTCCTTAGCAGAGTTACAGCTCATTTCTAGCTCAATTCAGCTGAAAAACCTTCCATTACGAGGAAGTGTTGCCTTTTACATTGTGTTTCTAAAGAATAGGTGAGAACTAATTCAGTTTTGGCTTTATTTTCCCTCTCATTGTTACTTCTCCTTTAGCTTCATTATTGATAACCGACAGTTATGACACAGGTATGACAAGGTTTTCATTCAAACTCGACAACGACAGCTTTTACTGATTGAACCTAAATACGAGAAGCAATACAAATGATTGAAAACAACGAGTTTAGGTATCCTCACCTCATCAATGGCGGATTCCTCTATGAGGCGTGGAGCATCAGCAGACAGTAAGCCATGTGTGGCCATGATGTAGATTTTATAGGCTCCTCTCTCTTTCAGGATCTCTGCAGCTGCAACAAACTCTCCTACATCATCTATAATGTCATCCTGGGAGAAGAAAGAAAAATACAATCTGTACAATCCCTTTCTCTTTCTCAATAATAATTTATTTCTCTGTCATGGCTCTGATCAGTTGGCTGCTCTCACAGTATAATTGAGTAGCTTAGGATAATGGCAGGAACAAATGAACACTAAAAGGCCACAAATGAGAAATTACAGGATAAAGACAGTGAATTAAGTTAAAATACAGGAATATCCATTCAAGTTTGCCAATGTTAGCTAACATTAGCCACCATAAACTACATACCAGAACAAATAAAACTAGTGTTTACTGAATTGACCATCAGCGTGTTTTATTGCTTATGAATTTAACTTTTTATATGTAAAAGTGTTATTTCTTCTTTAGAAAATGGGTTTCGCTTTAAGGTGTGAAAATGTATCTGCATGAATACGCAAGCTCACATTTGGCCAAGATGTATTTTTAAAACCATACTATAGGCGATGAGGCTATTAGTGGTAGTACACTAATTAACATAACACTTTAAATGCTTTCAAATGCTGTAAATGAGAGCTATAAAAGAGTAATTATCAAATAATGGCAGAGCAGCTGACAATGACAGCTCAACCATGCAGGCTGCAGAAAGTGCATTCGTAAACATCTTACCACAATGATGGCAATTCTCCCTCCCACGTCTCCGACTACAGTAATGGGAGGTTTCTCCTTGGCCATCATTACTGAAAAGGAAAGCAGAAGTGGTTACCTGAGAGAGCACTTTGAGGAGGTTATGTGTACTGCATTTCACCAACATGAGAAACAGATCTCAGTAGATTGGGTAAAATGGGTTGAGAAAATGCTTGGAGATTTAGGCAAATCAGCCCAATCTTTAATTATGGGGTCGTTGCTGGATGATGTAAAATGATTTGTAGCAATTCTGTTAGAGTAATACAATGCTGCATTAAATATCAAATGGCAATAAAAAGTTAGAATTGTTTCCCCCATTGTACCCCACCTACCCCTAGGAACTTAGGACAGCACATGCCATGCAAAATCAAACGGCAGGGTTTTCTGCCCAGGATACCCAATCAGAAGGCAAAGTATAACCGCCTGGACACACCCAACCTCAGGCCCAGGCTGTGACAGGAATATGGCAGCGGTCTGCATATGAACCCAATATGCACCAGACAGTCTTATTTCACACAGGACAACAGTGGCTGACAAGCACTGACGAGGGTTTCTTCATACACACTTGCCAATGTTCTGGGGTCAGTCCTCAGTCGAACGTCACTGCTGCCATTGACTACTTTTACATGCACACAATAATCAGACTACATCTCGCAGGAGATGCAACAGCTGCATTTTTTTTTTAAACCAATATCACACAACAAACAATATATTATTTAATTATTCATATCTAGGCAGCTTCAGGTGTCATTGTGAGCACTTCGGAGCCAGGTTGCTGTGCACCACCACAACAACATCTAATGCAATTTCCTCCACCCCCAGGCTACGGGCGGAAGCAGCACCGATTACTTTGCTCCTGACAAACTGTAAACATACTGCTGTCATGTAATTTTGGTTGCTAAAATAATACTATGCAATTTTCAGTCCGCTAGAGGTATATTAACTGTCAAAACAAAAAGGTTAAATAGAAAAATAACATGAAAGTCCTCTACTTTCTGATAGACTTAATTATATATACATGAAACGTAACCTTTACCTAAAATAAATTACACACCATGTTCTGAATTTAAGCATTAAAATTAGACTGTAATTTGATTAAATGTAACATATTATTCAACTTTTTTATACATGACCCAAAAAAAAAAAAAAAAAGCTGCAAGTATTGTTGTGCATGTAAATGTAGTCATTCAAAGGGGTATAAGGAGACAATCAACTGGTAAACAATCAGCCAGCCAAGCAGATTGTGAAGGAAAAAGTATAAAGAAGCAAAGAAAAGAGGAGCATGCCTTGCAGAACACTTTGCTGAATACCGTGAGTCCCACAGCATCAGAAAACCTGGCAGTGTCACATTCAGACTTTCATCACTATCAACCAAAAACAGCAAAAGCCATGTTGTTAGAAGTACACACACACTTCTCAAAAACAATGTTGTTTTTACAACTTGCTGACACACTGCAACAAGCTACCTGAGAAATGCTTGGTCAGATATCTAGAAATTAATTTAAGTAAAAAACCTATTTAATCACCATTATGATTTGAATAGCTTAAAGGATTTCATTTCAGCAATTTGAACAGGTTAATGTTGGATTACAGAAACTTCTACCAGATATAAAAGAGTAAGCTCTAATTATTATGGTTGATAAAATAAGTTCTGCTTTTAAGCATGGTATTATCACTGAAGTAGCAAACTACAACAGTTTGAATGTAACGCTTAAATGTACCATTCCATTCGTAATGTTTCTTCTTCCCATCATTAGATGTTAGGTTTCAAAAACATGCTATATTGTTTTCGTCACATGCAGTTATGACCAAATGTTAATCAGGTTTTTAACAGTGGGATAAATATGGGTGCACCATGTGTTGATTGGCAAGATGAGTCCAGATAGTGGAAGTAAAAAATAAAACTGGGGGGAAAAAAAAAAATGTTTGGCATGGTTTTGGTTTGATTTATGGATTTCAAAATAAAATCAGAACACAACAAACCAAAGAGGGGTTTGGCCATCTTGTAGAACAAGCTGTCTGGAATCGTAGGTGCATTAAACATGAGAGTCAAACATGCCATGCAAATAGCCTTTAGTATGAAGCACAATGCAGCTGATTGGCCTAATGCAAATTGTCTGAGCACTAACAATCAGTTTGTGCATTTTTCACGAACTCCCCTTCCTGAATCCAGACTGTATTTTCACAAGATGCAACACAAACCCTTTATCTACACATGCACGAATTGAGGGACCATTTGAAGAGGAGTCATTCTATAGTCAGATGTAACTTATGTTTTTACGGTCGTACTTGGGAGCTCTATGCCAGGGAACGGAGCTTGTTGTTTGCCTGCTATTACCAACAAATAAACACCACGTTAACACAAATGCACAAATATTTGACATGACAAACACATGATGCCAAGACTTGGAAAATCCTCTCGCTAGGTTGACAAGAAATTTTTAAAATATTCCACATTGTGGTAAAAGTTTAAAGTCTTCTTACGGTTCAAGAGGTTTGAGAAAGATTGTTCCAAATGAGGATTTTTTAAGTCAAGGGTGAGAATAGAAACACAAGTAAGTATAATATATTATTACTAAATAATAAAGAGAATACTGGATGCAAATACTTGCGAGTCATTTGCCAATGACACAATAATTTGATATTTTCTCTGACTGAACCATTAAAACGGTCACGACAGTATTGCTCACCAAAAACAAATATTTGAAAAGCAAGAAAGAAGAAACAGGCAGGGATGATACTGTATGATAATTAAGCATGTCACTCTTTGTGAGTTAGGAGTTGCAGCTTGCAGAGGATTCAGCATGAGTAGAAGTAGTGTATCTGTGGAATTAAAACATGCAGTAACACAAAAATCTATTTCCTGGAGTATGGTTGATGGCATGAGTGAGAAAGAGCAGAATAATCAGCATAAGTAAGAGTTGTATTAGGTTGTCGGCTTTAGATTTATATTATTAATACAGTGAAGTACTTAATCTAGCAGAAATGATAACAAATGTCTTGCTGAATTTGACCATGGTGGGACTAAAAGATGAGGAATCTAAGTGTGAGAAACAATAAACAGGGAAAATCTATCTAGCATCAGACCTACAAATCAGAGCAAATAGGAAAAACATCAACAGCCCTCTACAGGGACGCTTGTTCTTACAAGGAAGCTCCAGCCCTGTGTGTCCTGTGGTGTTGCGTACGCATGGTGGGGAGTGTCTTCCATCAGCCATGTCAGACTCTGAACACTGAGCCTCGCCGTGAATCACAGCCAGACCCAAACGTAGGCGTTCGGCATAGGACTGAGCCCTAGAAAAGAAAGAAAAGAAACAAAGACGCCATTACATTTTACCTTTCCCATGTACACATATTTAGTTACATGACATACTGCACCTATATAAAAACATTTGCATGATTAAATAGTTCTGGCATAATGTAATGTTTGTATTTTAAGACCATTCAAATTCTATCTTCTCATACCAATGCTAACAAGCAGAGGTGAAATGTGTTACCTCTTAGCTGCTGACGGGGACTTTGCCACGATGATGGCATTTCGGTAATCAGGAATCTGACAGGACGAAGGAAAACAGATGTCAGTGTTTCTGTCAGATTGATTGGGTGATTTGGTTTATAGGCTGAGTTACCAACACTTATACTTAAACTAACACAGTTGAAATCGAATGGAGTCATCACCTCTTCTTGGATGTACTGAATCAAGAAAGGGGAGGCACGCAAGTTGTCGACTGGAAAGCTGAAGAAGCCCTGGATCTCCTTCTGATGCAAGTCCATGGTGATGATGTGTGTTAACCCTTTAAAGCAAAAGACAGATGAGTAGCATGGACGTAACACAGGTGAACAATTAGATCCATTTTTTCTGTGTCAACATGGTGGAGAGTAATTAAGACACTTAACAAATCACAGGTAGACAGTCAGTTTGTCGTTTACCTGCTTTTGCTAACATTGAAGCCAGCAACTTGCTCACTATTGAGCCCCTCTTTCTCATCTTGCACTGTTTGCTGTAGGGGAAGTAAGGAATAACTCCAATGATGTTCTTTGCGCAAGAGGTCTTGAGGGCGTAGGCCATAACCAGCAGCTCCATGATGGCTGTGTTGACATCTCTGGTTGCATAAATAAATGAAATAAAACAAAGAACAATAAGGAAATGTAAACTTCAGCTAGTGATAATAAATCTTAACAACAAGATCTGAGTTGCAGGTGGTGAACGTGTGTTTAAATTCCTGTTGCAACGCAAACCACGGCATGCCTGTCTTCACTCACCGTGGGATGGTCTGGATGATGAAGATAGTTTGTCCACGAACTGATTCTTTCACATCCACTCTAGTTTCTGTTGCGAAAGAGAAAAAAAATGAGGACGCGATCAGTCGATTTAGCAAAGCTGCGTCTTAATTTCAAAACTTATTTTAATGGCTTTTCAGTAACTGTACACCTTCACAGTGCACACGTCACTTATCAAATGCGGACATTGACAGAGCACGTAAAACAGCACTCAGTAGGTTCTCAAAGCGGATTAGAGCTTTGAATTTCATAATCCCCAAAGTAGAGTGAAGTGATCTGATGCCTGATAGTACAATCAAAGTAAAACAACCGCACGGCCCAATACAGAATATTTCCCGATGTATCCCATTAATCTCCAAAACGATAATACATTTCCATACCAACGGTCATCCCAGGCCAACATCTTTAACAGCAGCAACGTGAACATGTGTGGTTAATTCCGCTTGCTCAGATTCTGGATGAAGATATCACACCAAGTGCAGCGCAAAGGGCTCTTTACATGTCATATTGCTGCAAAAGGTGAGCAAAAACCTCTGCTTATACTCATACTAAAGACGCAAGGTGCACACAGTTAACTCGAGAGTAAAACGTTTTGTTTTCAAGGGTAGCTACAGAACAGACTGATGCGTTCGTTTAGAACAGAAAATCCCGTCTGCGTGTCCCGTGTTGGTGACATAAACCCGTGTTCCTGTAAAGCCACATTCTCCTCACCTCTGTTAGATTCCTGAAAGACCACAGACTTCCCCAGTTCAACTCCCAGCCGCCTGTGAAGCAAGAAACACACAATTACAGCTCGAATATAATGTCACACCATCCTGCCAACGTCTCTTGCCCCCACGCTGACGAACCAACAGGAGACGTTCAGCATCACGCACTCATGGCCGGCTTCGTGTTATTCACGTTATCTCGGTGCTTAAGCGAAACGTGAGAAACGCAGCGGTGCGCTTACTCCGTTATCTTCTTGGCCAGCTCTGTGCACGCCACGGAGGAGTTTGCGGAAAAGACGCGATAGCCACTTTTGGCGACATTCATCCTGACACTGCTGGTGGTTCGTTTCCAAGGCACGGACAGGAGCGGCACCTCTTATCAGCCGAGCACCGCGTTTGTTTCCGATTTTCTTATGACGCTGTCGTTAGCTCGCTAGCTAGCTAGCTGCCGCACACTAGTCTGCTAGGTGGGCTAATGACACGAAGTGACCTTCAGCGTGCGACACAAACTCAGCGGTAGAATAGCTACAAAGCAAACATTAATTACTGGCTTTATTCTACTAATTAATCCAGTTGTTGGCGGACAAACGGCTGATTGCTGTCACTTAGGTGGCTAGCTCTGTAGCCTAACAACAGTTACTGCCTGGCGTCCACAGTTAGAACTACGGAATCGTGTTTGGGTCAATCTTGCCAGCTCTGCTTTGCGAAGCATATATTTAGTTTGAGAGCGACAGTGAGCGTGCAGTCAAGTCTGATTTTTAATTTATTTATATTTTCTAGACTTAAAATAATGCACAGATTTGTGAATCCTATCTTGATTGCACATATCGAGATATGGCGTTTCGGTGAACTAATGTAGTCGTTTATTGAGGACATAATAATTACGGTGCTGCCATCTTAATTAGCAGGATGATTCATGGATTAATGGCAAGTGTCAGTGATTAGATGAGATAACATCTCGGCCTAACAACCTTTTGTATACATGCTTTTTGCCTGCGGTTTTTGACAGAGCCTGTCCATATTTCGTTCTGTCAAAAAGTGCAATTCTGACCGCACCTGACAAGCAGTATTACTCCAACTGTCCACTAGATGTCGTTATTTATTAGCCCTGGAGCTACTGTAACATAATGAGTTAATCAAATAATCACGAGGTCTGTTTTTCTGAGGAGACTGGGTTAAAGCTATGACATAATTCATATGAACTAGAGTCCGAGTTTGCTAGTGAGGGTGTGGACAGCAGAAACAATCAAAAAGAATTACAAAATGTCTCTGGGTTCCTCTGTTGAGCATAAACCAGCATAGGCAGAGCACGTTGATCTATAATCAATTAATAATAATAATAAGAGACTTTATTTATATAGCACTATTCATTCAAGAAATGCAGTTCAAAGTGCTTTACAACAAAGATATTAAATGCACCAAGTGCTTTACAGAAGAGAAGGCCATAAAACAGAAATGCAATTAAGAAAAATAAAACAATTGACCAAGTTACCTTGTTTGTCTGAACCACAACAACCAAGTCTGACTCTAACCATCTGATCCTAGACCAGGCGGTTTAACAATCATAAACCTGTCCAGTGAGAAGCTTAATACATGAACTCTGATCTTGATGTTTTTAATTGGGAGTGCCTGGGATGGGCTTATTCACCTTTAACCAAAATATTGATTAATATTATTTACAATGTGATCAGCTGGTATAATAACTAGCTGCAACTCTATTTATAGTTGAGACAGCAATCCCAGAAATATAAGTGTCTACCTTTCCTACCATGTTTGTTTTTCCACCAATTTGATTCTTAATGATACAGTATATTCTCAGGGACTCTGTCAATGTTTAACATGGGTCTGTACGTTGTTGGCATCTACTGTACATTGTACCTCCCCAGTAAGGCAGTAAACATCCTCTTAATTTGATCTTTTATTACAATATCTGTCCCTCCGTTGAGAGATAATTAACCCCGTTCATCCAGCCCACTATGCAACTTGATTAAGAACATTCTTAAGTTCCGCTGTGGCAACACATGCCAGATATGAATCCCCACTGATAACCCCTGCCACAACAAAATGTATGCATTTGAAAAACTGCAGTGAGAGGTGTGTGGGTCTCTTGAGAGTGTGCACGCATAATACATTTTTAAAAAAGTAATATAAAATGGACTGAAAACACGCTGATGTAACCTGTATCTTGTTATAAGCACAGAACAAATCAAAATGAATAGATGCCTGCCCTATTTCTGATGGTGATGGTGATGGGATGTCATGCTGTTTCATTTTCATCCAGTGTTTCTACATTTACGTCGGCAGGGCTTTGTGAGAAATTCAATATCACTACAGGTTAATCTCCTGGATAGTAAAAGGTCAGTGTGTGTTCATAATCCTGCATTCCAGCCATGCTCACACGTTGCATGTATTACACATCTGACTCTCTTATTATGGATTTGTTTCCTATCTCATCATGTTTTCATAAAACACCATCTACAGAGGGGAGGTGGGTAGAGGGGGAAAGAGAGAGAGAGAGAGAGAGAGAGAGAGAGGGAGGGAGGGAAGGGAAGGGAGAGAGAGTAAAGGAGAGTACAGAGGCTCCTCCTCGTTCACTGCGTGTGTTGTGTTTTTTCAGCCTGTTCTTCACTCACACTTTCGCTCAGCTGAGACTCGGAGGTGGGGAACAGAGATTCCCATTAGGAAAAGGAGGGAAGGCAAACCGATTTGTCGTCCTCTCTCGCCTGCAAAGAGACAAAAAGGAGAAAAAGGTAGGAATATAGTGTTTGTTTTGAGGGCGGTGGTGTACTCTGGTCGTCCCTGCCTTCTGCACGTGCTCAGCTCTGCACAACTGTTCCCAGATGGAGAGGATGCAGGGAGAGGGAGAGGTGGATCACCTGGAGCGACCAAGCCCTCTGACTGACAAGGAGAGGATGATGATCCAGGACTCCTGGGCAAAGGTCTACCAGAACTGTGATGACGTTGGGGTGGCCATACTGGTCAGGTAATTTGTTTTTCTTGTAGTTCTACGCCCCTGGTGTATTTTTGAAATGTGGAACGCGGGTTGAGCGCAGAGTTGGAAAGGTATTTATATTATTCTGATATACAGTATAATGGGCAAGGTGACAAATTATGTCTATAATTAGAAGGGAGAAGATGTATCTTCGAGCTATTTTATTTATAATCACTAGTTATGGTTGTGTATTGCACACAGCTCACTTTTTCTACTTATCAGCAGTTGCGTGTTGCACAAAACTGTATGCGTAATATCTAATTCCTAATTCCTGTTTTCTCCTCAATTCTGCAACTTTAATTAGTTCACTACTGATAAGGTCATATCTGCATTCTGTGTATGATCCCCTCACAGTAACAACTGCTCCTGCAGGATCCACAAATTCAATCAAATCAAACTTTATTTGTATAGCACCTTCCATACAGGCTACCGATGCTGTCTATCATACGTAACTTAGGTCAGAGTTTAGACTGCGACATTATCCTCTCTCACAATGCAGTCGATATGTTTTATTGACTTTACAACTTTCCTGTCTGTGCAAAGGAACAAAGTTAGTCATTTGAGATATTCTCACCTTTCCTCCTTTTTCTTAATCCTATTTATCTAATAGTAGAGGCAGAGGATAAACATTGTAATCCATCTGTCAGATATCTTTGGCGCTCAAAGGGCTCCCTCCCACTAACATGTCATGTTTTGAATGCCTGTATAGATGGCCAGGCAACCTACAGCAGCATGACTCCATCACTGGCAGCCAGACCTTTAAAACGCCCGTCTCTTTTCTCTGAAATCAAGGGATGAGAGAGTTTTATCACATCATGACTGATGATGTTGTGATGAAACTCTTAAACATTTTATGGCGATAGTGCAATCCTGTCGGAGAGAGTTGTTATAGTCACGGTTTTTATCTCTCTGTAATGTTTCGAAACTCCTTACAAAAACAGCCATCTGCAGGGAATCTAAAATGTTGGTGCGAAGCCTTTGTCGTTGTTTCACGTGTGACGAGATCCACTGCACGCCTTAATAATCTTTCATGATTGCAGGAGGTGAAAGTTGCAAAATGCAGAGCGCAATATACTGTACAGTATATAGCACAGAAACCATCAGTAAAATAATGTATTACCGAGTATTAGGATTTAGTTGCAGCACTTTAACAAAAATCAATATCCCACTCCTCTTCCTTCTGTGATAAGCATGTTAAAACTAAATTAAATTAACTCAGGAATTTTAGGAATGAGGAGTGATCGATAGGCATGACCATGGTAAATCCTCCTTTGCGTAGAATGGGCACATCCTGTCATGCTGCTGATCCACAGCACCGACATGAATGCATCAGACTCACTGTCTTTAGGGTAACAGATAAGATTCAAACTAGCAAATTACAGTGCAGCCTTTGAAATTAGAAACTTTCTCAGCTCTTTGATTAGTATTGAAGAATAGATAAGGGAGGATTAAGACTGCAATGACCATATTAAATACTAATGAGGCTATTTATATGCAATTACAAGACAGAAACATTAAACACCACAGTTCCTCATTAGTTTGAAACTAGATCTGAGAACTCCACCTAGATCTGAGAGATTAAGGTGCCATCACTACATATCTGCCCATATGCTTCAGCGCTAACAGAAAAATCTTGCTTTGTGCTGCAGAGACAGAGGGAGGTGGCACATCAGAATTAGATAGCCAGCAACCAGATGCATTGGCCCTCTTCCCAGACTGCTCCTCTTTGCTAATTCTCTATGATACCTCCGTGGGTCAAACGGGAATTGAAATGAAAGAAAATATCTTTGAGCTGACTAAAGGAGGAGCTCAGCATTAGTCAGGATGTGCAAAGAAAATTCAAACTTTTAGACCTGGAACTGCAGTAATAATCATTGATTCCTCAACCATGAAGTGAAAGGTGTGCTCATGGTAGCCTGAGTAGGCAGTGACATTCATTTTCTTCAACTCATTTCACCTTTTTTAGACATTGTTAAAATGTGCATGATCCTGGCCTCTTTTTTATTTTGTTTTTTAAAAAAACTTTTTTTCAGGTATGACAGGAACCCCAGTAAAAAAGCAGTCAGACACCTGAGTCAACAGGTTCACGAGGGCAGACCACATATAGTAGCACGGAAGATGTGTGAATCCGGAGGGCAGATTTCTGGTATGATTGGGATGATGATATGATTTAAGCCATGAGTTTTCAACATAACAACAAGTAAATAATGGCATAAGAACTGGATAGGTACAATTAATTAACAATGAATGCTTCTTCAAAATTCTACTTTAATCAGTCAACTACCACACTGGGTTTACAGGCAAGAATCAATTATTAAAATCTCTGGCATTTCTCTTACCTAGCTTTATTTGCTAAATGCGTGTGCCAACTTTTACCATCATGCAAACACTGATATTACATTGAACAAACATGTATTTAGCAAAGCCAAAGCTGAAACAGTTATGGAACAGAGTTCCTCCCAGGCACTATCAGAGGTAAATCAGCCTTCAGGAGAAACATCTGTTACAGAGATTTTATCTGATGCAGCGAGATTTATCTATACAATGTGAAATTTTCAACAATTTATAAGAGCAGCTAAAAAGAAATGTGACTTTATTATTGCCCTATGCACATTATTATACTGTATAATGACCTACAGAAAAAAGTAATGATGAAATATTATATTAATGAAAAAATCAACATATCAGCAGAGTG
>JAVQJF010026899.1:2500-45013 GCA_036023855.1 Gadopsis marmoratus | reverse complement strand
AGACACACACACACACACACACACACACACACACACACACACACACACACACACACACACACACACACACACACACACACACACACACACACACTTGAAGGCGTGAGGAAAGTCACTCTGAGTTCCAGCGACTTATGACCACACTTAGTTAATGCACTAATTTTATAATCTTTTGCATGATGTATCACACTTTGGATGGGTGTTTTCTGTGTATATGCATGCATTGGTGTGAAACGTCCGATGATGCAAAAGCAGCGAACGGTACTCACCTACTCGCCACGCAGCAGGGAACCCACGTGGAGAACGAACAGCAAGAGAGAGAAAAAGAAAACACGGAGAGGATTTTTGTGCAACAACAAGTTTAACAGCAGTTAAATGTGTGTCTCTGCTGTATTCATATACCTGCTGCTACACTTAAAGGGGCACACATTGTGTGCGCTGTCTTGCCCAAGGGCATCTTAATGGTGATGTTTTGAAGCTAATTCACTTTTCCTGACAGATAATCTAAGTCACTTTAATTTGCTTCTAATTACCGTCCATATGCCTGCTGTTCTAACCTCTGCGCTGCGACTGCTACCTACAATTCTTTTTAAATTGGTTTCCATATGACTGTAAAACAAAAAGAAAAAAATCACTTGGCACAAACAGAAATCTCTGCAGCTTGACTACGTCTCAAACCGCAGGTCTGCATACGCCACAGTTTACAACCATAAGCAAACCATTTACAGACTAAAAATATGTAACTCTGTTGCTCAACCGTGACACACTATTAGTCCTTGCATCCCATGCTCGGTTAATGAATTTCAGAGCTACAGATAGGTTTTTTTAGTTTTGCTGACTGATGAGAATTAGGGTTTCGTAAATCGTGTAAGAGTATTAAATGGTTTCATACACTAAAGCTGTTTTGCATAGAAAATGGCACCTAAAGGCAGACAAGTAAGAAAATATAGTTTGGTCAGACAGACCGTATCAAGCATTAATCTAACAATCACGTCTTCTTATTTACTGTTACACCATTTTGCAGTTTTCTGCTGCAGTTTTGCCAGCAGCTACAGTCATTATGTATCTGTGTTGCTTATACAATATTTCTTCATTAGAGTTTGCTCACTATACGATCTGAAGCATCTCTTTATACTCTGCTTGTGTAAATATCACTTTATATGACTATTACTTCTGCTACAACCTCATTTCCCAGTATTGCATCTCATCAAACACGCTGTCCGTTGATTTTTCCTGTGATCAAATAGTAATTTCCAGCTGCAGCTCACATGATACTTATACATATACTTGTTTTTTGGAGTTTTGGTTACTGCTTAGGTTTCCAAGCATGAGGCGACCAGACGTCACCATGAACCCGTTACCCATAAGCCCTTGAATTGTAAGATTCAGGAAAAAGAACTGAGACAGACATTTTTAGGCTTCTCTGCGATTATTTTGGTGCCACTTGAGTTCAGACGTTGTTGCGATTTTGCAAACTAACCTCTGCAGTCTGAAGACACCACTCTGCTCTGTGTGAACTTCTGTCCCGGATCAGGAATCCAGCTCCATGTCGCAAACGTAAATGTATGAATTAGAGCTTGTTTTATTGTTAGAGTCGTTATGAGTCTTTTTGGAAAAGAATGCCAGCAAAATTCCTATAATCTAAAGTAAATGTAATCACCCATCTCCCAAGAGAGCGTCGAATCTACAGAGCAAATGTTTAATCATGGCTGTGTGATGTGACTATGAGCAGCCTGCAGCCTTGTTGCGGAAAAGAGCACTACGTAATGGAATATTAGCGGGTCTCGTGTCTGGATTACTACTGTAGCTGTGTTTCATCTCTTGTTGGAACACACACACACACACACACACACACACACACACACACACACACACACAGTAGTGGTGTCTGCAAGCTGCCTGTGGTCTGGACAGCATCACAGGCTGCGGTCAACACCGCAGTGTCTGGGTTACACACAATTTAAGCTCGTCTTCAAAGACACACATACACACCGATACCAAGAGGAGACAGCGGCCGTGTAACAGAGCGAAGTGTGTTTTACAGTCTCGCAGTGGCAATTAAAGAGTCACATATAGCCCAAAATCACAAATCAAAACTTTGGCTCAGAGGGCTTTACAGTCTGTAAGATCTGTAACCCTCGATTTGGGTAAGGAAAAACCCCTGAATTGGCGACAAAAGAAAAGGAAGAGCAACAGTAAATGGAAAGAAGTTTAATCCTTAAGTATGTGCAGTATTTTATGAACATATGTTTTTTAATGTCAAATCTGTTGATGAGATAAATGTAGGGGAGAAGAAATATCAGACATACGTAAAATGGAAATACTGAAGTAGAGTACCTCAACATTGTACTTAAGAACAGTAAGCAAATGTACTTAGTAGCTTTCCACCACTGACGATATCATTCTGAAGCCAGCGCTGTAACATCTGACAGCTGTGCTCTCTCGACAGCACACAGCTGACTGAAAATATATCAGATTTAGCTTTGTGATCTTGTCTTAAAACATGATCCATGAGCACCAAGTCACACAGGCACATGATCTCAAACACACATGTGCATGCGTGCACAGCAGAGAACATGCACGCGTTAACATTTTAGGACAAAAGTGTGATGAAGCTACAGTATTTGTAGCGTGGAGCTCTGTAATCTGAACTAAGCCAGATGGGACCTGATCAGGTTGTAAACTTTGGGTCGTTTGTCTCATATTTTATTATAGACATTGGGGCGTGGTTTGATTTAGCACATTTCTTGCTTGATGAAATCTCAGGGCTATGCAGTTTGTCATTCTAAGGTTATATGTTTTATCTTTGACAGTACAGCATGCGTGTTTGTACACACTTTTTCTTTCGCATTTCTTGAGAATCCCTCACCTCTATGCCATGTGCATGTGCGTGTATGTATCAGATGCAGGATGGCAGCTGAGATAAAAAAAAGACTTCGGTCTGAACATTTAGGTATATTCAAATTTCTCAGCACCTGTACTGTAACATATCAAACCCCTTCCTGAGTTCTTAACCAGACAAATGTGTCTAATGAAATCAGAGATGTGGGAGGGATATTGCAACGTGTGGGAACCCTATTTTTATATTTCCTCCATACTTTGGTTTTCAGCAGTTACAACAGGAACCTTGGAATTCGGTTATATATATACATGTTTTCAGGACTGTCTGGTTATGCTTTTGGACAAAACTAACCTTTATTTAGAATCTGCAGTAGCTATATACAGTTAATGTTGCAGATGTTTCCATTACAATCACCCTGCTTGCGCCAGGTTCATTCTGACCACTCTGAGGTAAGAGATGCAACTGAATGCCACATGTATGAATAAAAGTAGTTTGGGTGCCAGTTGACAGACAGATGATGGTAGTGAGGTCTATAGATAGTGAAGGTTAATAAACATAGGACGACAAACAGCAGAACTAGTGAGAACCAGTTTCTGGCAGCTGTGGTGGGAATTCAGATCAGCTGTGCATTCCTCAGTGATCACTTTAAGCCATCATATATGTGAAAGAAAGACACAGTGAGATATAGAAAGAGAGACTGTGTATGAAGTGGAGGTGAGGGCCTCTTTATCTGTCTCTCCACCTAGAAAGATAAAAGGTAAAGACTTGTGTGGCTTGAGGATCACATGAGGATCTCTCACAAATGTCAAACTAAATTAAAAACACTTCCATCGGCCTTGTGTACGGCTGTTTGTGCTCTTATGTAAGTTTCCCGTTATGAAAATGTCATAATAATCACCTGCTTGTATAACCGTCTCCAGGCTAACTTGCCACTACAGCAGCATCTCAGCAGCTGCTCTGGAGGTGCAACCAGTGCGGTTTGCAGAGTATCGTCTCTTCCCACTTAGTGTATGTAACAGGCAGGGTGTGGTGGTGTAAGGGATACACCTTCCCTATTTAACTGCCCTACATTCCCTCTGTACACACACACACACACACACACACACACACAATGCTGTCTGTATATGAGTAATGACCGGACGATCTCATGTGGTCTTTGACCCTTGAACTTTTGTCTCCATGCAGGCTTAGACAGACTGGGGCCCACACTGGTAGAGTCTTCAGCCCGTGTAAGTGTGTGTGTGTGTGTGTGTGTGTGTGTGTGCGATGCTTCGATTTTTTCTATACGGTTGAATGTTCATGGGTATGTGTGCATTAGTGAGCGTGTGTGTGCTCATTTCCTCCGCAGCATCTGGAATGTATTCCCACTTCACCACCGTTTATGGTAGAGCCATCACCGGCGGGATGCATGGACATCTATGGAGCTGCCCCGGCCCCGAGCCCCTGGAAGAGAGGCCCTGCTCGAGGGAGCAGCCGGCCAAGCTGTGCCCCCACAGCCCCCACACTCATTAACAGGCTCGCTAGCTGGGGTCGTGGCCCTATTTACCAGCCTTAATGCTACAGAGGGTTAAGGGGGGGCATTATAACTGGCAGTAATATGACACGAAAGAGCTTTGGGGTTACAGGTTAGAATCCGGTCACAGTGCTCCCTCTTTTCCCAATGCAGATGTGTGGAGTCGAGTTTAAAAAGGAGACTTGGCAAAGTGGGTTTTACTCGTCAATGAGAAGACAAACCACCTGCGTTGCCACTTTTTTTTTTTTCCCCCCCCCTCACTGTTTTGTTTGGGATTACGGAACATAATACCGCCGCACAGTTAACAACAGAAGAAGAGCTCAGTTTTGCTAATGAGGACTCACTGTGCTGCATAAATGCCTCCAAGTAAAAGGATATATGCAGTGGAACTACATGCCGCCAGAAAAGCTGCGTTTGTAGTCATGTAAAAAATACTCGTTTGCAAACAGTGAAGCACTTTTAAGGCACTTGTAATGTGGTGTAAACATCATAAGTCTTTGGTAATGGTTGCCATGGGAAAATTAACAAGAGCAGGGGGGGGGGATGACATACTGGAAGAGGCTGGGGAGTAAATAAATAGGCTCTAAATCAGTGTGTTTAGTTAAACAGAAAGCGTCAACGCTGGGTAATATTGCCTGTAATTACATTTAGTTCCGCTTGCTGTATGTTGCAGCAGGTTGCCGATTTATTTTGCTCACTTCACCCTGACTCAGTTTTGCAGTGTGTCTTACCTCTCACAGGGAGGTGACAGCGGGACAGGAATTTTCCACCGTGGCATCAGTAAAGAGCCGCTATTTTACATCTAGTGCTAATGCTATACTATAGTATACTGTCACTACAACTGTCAATCATACGTCTACATCATACTATTTTACACCAGCGGAGCCAGCTAGCAGTAGCAGTTTGTCACTTTGTCGCAGTCGTTTCTCTATTATATGATGATCAGCAGTCATGATCTGTTTGTAAATCTCTGTGCCAAGGTTCAGGCTGGTATTAAAGATTAGAAGAGTGGATCATTGGCTGGGCAAGACTGTACTATCACTTGAAAATGTGCAATAAAGTAACTAAATAACTAAAAGGCTCAATCCACATCCAACCCAAGTGTCCCTCTGAACCCTCTACCTGAAGTCACTTTAAGTCTGTAGCATCAGCTAAATGGAGAGTGAAATGAAGTAACCCCAGATTAATAAAACATGCAGACTCTTACAGTAATCACATAATATTGTATCACATTACATTCAGTTGGCAGATGCTTTTGTCCAAAGCTATTTACAAGAGGCGCATTTAACGTTCAGAGAAGCAAGATAGAAGGTGTCATCAAATATTGTAAACAAGGCAAAGAGATGTTGTGTGCAGATGGGTGTTGGGTTATGCTCCACCTCTCCAAAACGATACGCAGGATAAGCGATTTACAGAGAGAATGGATGGATTCATGAGATGTTACATGATGAACTGCAGGAAATTATTTATATCAGCATGGATTTGGAAAATAACTCAAATGAAAAATATTGTTTGTTTGCCTCAAAAGCCTTCAAAACAGCAGCCGCCCAGAGGTATCCGGGTGTGACTGTGGGCTTCTGTAAAACACAGCCAAGTAGACCACTCTGAGGCAGCTCCACTGCACTTAAATTGCTGCAGATCTGTTTCCAAACAACCTGCATCCAGGGCCCAGCGCCGAAGTTTGAGGTCGGTCTTGGTTCTATATCCAGTCTTTTACCGACTCCGCTCCTAGCAGCGGCCTCCGCTGAACTCGAGATAATCCCTCTGGCAAGTGGAGCACTAAATACAAAGCTTTGACTTGTCAACAAGGCTGTTTGTTTGGACAGTTTCTACAGAATGGACTCATTAAACTTTAACGCCGGCAGCACGGGGAATGAGGGAGTCTGCCAGGGCAGAGGCAGAGGGAGGACGCTCGGTCGTGTCTGCAGCGTCTGCGCCGAAGTCAATTATTTCTGTGCAACTCAACTGACAAAAGTACATTCCTCGCGCTCTGTTACCCACTCTGACCTTTGTGTCTTGCGCTGTATGTTAGAGAAAGTTTTTTTGATAAATGGTTTAGGAGGACTGAGATCTCGCAAGGATTGCCTTTTCTGCACACAGCAGGAATAACTAGTGATGACATAATGTGATACAAAATGCCATTTTGTGCTAGTGTGTTTGTAGAAAAACATGTTTGAAGCAGGTATAATTGTTTCGCCAATTTAGTGTAGCATGTTAGCATGCCGACATCTGCTAACTAGCACTAAACACAAAGTACAGCTGAGGCTAACGGGTCATTCATTTTGCATGTATTTGCCCATAAACAAAAGTATTAGTCAAATTAGAAGTTTGACCAGGGGATGGAGCTAGATGAAAAGTCAGAGGATCACCAGAGTTATTACAATTCATCCTTAGGGAGACATGAATGTCTGAACCAAACTGTTTGGCAATGCAATCAATAATTATTTCACTCGTTTTGTCACTTTGAGACGTTTCACTCAAAACAACAAATACAAATGTCATGGTGGCCCTAGATGAAAAGTCTCCAACGTCAGCAGGATACATCGTCTTGAACGTCTGCGAAAAATGTTGTGCCAATCCATCCAGTCGAATTTACTGGATAAATTACAACTTTGACCTGCAGGTGGTGCAAGAAAGGTCGGGTATCATCAAAGTCAGTAGGATTCAACATCTGGTGACTATGAATGTCTGTACAAAATCCTAAAGTTGTTGAGATGTTTCAGTCTGAACCAAAGTGGTGGACCGACATTGACGTCGGGGAGTTGGATGTACCTGTACAATATGTCTTGATTTAAACCAAAACTGTCTTGTTAAACATTATGTGCAACAGAACACTGTGTTGACAGATCATCGTTATTATCTGGGATATTAGGTGTGCGACATGGATACTCTGGCTCGATCAGCGAGATGCACTGGTTATAACATAGACGCCGGGCGTATGAATTAATTCTCTCTACACTCTTGCGTAGGATGGGTGCAGGATATTAGATCACTAAATTATTATTATGGCCAGAAAGGCTACTCTGATTCCGACTTCCCGACAAGTCAGTGCAGTGATTTGAGACAGACCAAAATGAAAGTGTGACTCATTTTATGAGGCTGCAAATATGATGCGTTTCTCTGACACAGATGCTGGCGCGGGTATTCCAACACCGCAAAAGCCTCTGTTCTTTCCGCCATGCAGTGCTACAGCTTATCAAAACGGTGCAGGTGAGGAAATCCTTGGAGTGAGAAGAATGATAAAGATTACTCAGCCAGTTTCGTGTTAATCTGAAATTGTGAAAGTGCCGTTTTGTCAGGCAGGAGTACCAGTACATGGTGCTGCTAAAAATGAAAAGATTTTTCTTCTGAGGACTATATTGTACGTCATCTGTGAGCCTGTATGACTGCTGTATTTTTATTGATTAACTAGGTAACATCTGTGTCTGCGTAAATCACTCTCTTGTTGAATTATATCACATGTTAAGAAGAGTAGTGGCTAACTAGCAACCCAGGGAAAGTGTAATGATAGTCAGGCCTCATTTAATTTGATGCATTAGCATTTAATATCTACCAGCCCATTCCGATATTGACACACAGAATGACACTGGCTTTTAAACTTTTGTGATTTTCTCCCTCACCGTGCATTACAACTGCAGTGTCACTGTCTGTCTACACATGCAAACTGTCTGAGCTGCAACCGCCGGTAGATCTAGCCATGTTGATGAGAGCTCAGGTCAATACAGACTCATCATCATTTAATTTGATGCCACAAGTTGTTAACTTCATGCTGAAGAAACACCAATCCCACCTTGGTTCAAATTAGAAAATTGGAAAAGAAAGACACACAGTGTTTATGCTTTTCGGCCCTGTAATTCAATTGGACTCGCACTGAGAGACACACCGAGTGAAAGTTGAAATTATCTGAACTGTGCGCTCCCCACAGGAAGACAGCAGCTAAGGCTGCCTTGAAGAAAACTAACACCAGCGAGCGCAAAGTCTAACTTTCTCACACTTAAATATCTGAAACAAATTGCAAATATACAGAAGATAGAAATCTGCACAGATGCTTAAGCAAATATTCTGCCTATAATGATATTAAGTGTGAAAGAAAAAATCACACAAAACATTTTGCCAGAAGCCTTTTGCAGTGCACAAAAGGGTCTTGTCTTATGACCCAAGAGTGCCATACTCCATCCTCATTTAGTGTGAGTGTATTTACAACTGAGCTGATAAAAATCCACTGAAATCCATTGTTGTGTGATTTAATGCAGAGTGAAAAGTCAGGTCAACATCACAAATTTAAGCCTTACAGCGCAACTTTGGACCTAAGGTATCATTATTTTCCCCATTAGCTACTGGGTTATTAAAGATGTAGCTACTGTGAGTGCAGCTGTTTTGAACTGAATAATACAGATATGCAAACATTATCATATTGCATCACTAACAAACACAGACCCAAACTATTATAATTAGTCCTGCCCAGGACTAAGAGTGAGCAATGATGTGTAGGCTCCGCAAACTGGAAGCTATGTCTTCTATGAACAACTCACTAATGGCTGACTCATGGCAGCACACAACACACAAAAATCACACCAAAGGTGGGGCAGTCCACACATGCATTTAGGCACGCAGAAACACGAGAGCTGAATGCGAGAGGATGGATAATATAAACACACATGTGTGCAGAGACCTTAAATGCACAGTTTTAAGGCATACAAAGAGGCGGGATTGCATGTGCAGGCAGACACACACACACACACACATGCGCGCATATAATAACCTGTAATGTGCCCGTTTCTCTGACAGCTGCTTTGTGAAATGAAAAAGCAAGTAAATATACATTCACATGAATAAACATGCACACTTTTACACACTTTTTTAATTCAGTAACAACTGTTAATAAGCGTTCGTTTATTAGCTCTTTTTTCAAACAGAGTGGCTGTAATATTAACTGGATGGAGCATTTTGTCATGTTTCATACATTGTTTAAATCTTCATAGCTTACAGTGGCCACTTTACTACGTACACCTGTAAAATCTAATGCAATCTAACACAGCAGCTCAGCCGTTAATTCTGCCTTTACAACGATAATAAAGTTCCATTTTTGTTGACACGGTCAGAGAGGTGTTAATTCAACTAAATGTTTACGAGGTTGTAGGTTTATTTATTGAGGTTGTAGTTTGCAGTGGTGTTGATCTGGACAATATTACCCACATACATGAGGGGGGAAGAATATTAGAATCACATTTCAATATAATGCAGTAAAGTACAACACCACCACTAACTACGACCTCAATAATAAACTTACAGTTGAAATCACACCCTTCCGACAGTGTCACCAAAACCTGAACATTATAATCTTCCTAAATGTAGAATTTGTGGCAGATCTGTTTTATTAGATTGCATTAAAATGTGTAGGTATACAAAAAACGTGGCCAGGGAGTGTTAACAGTGTGTTTGAAGTAATATTAACTTCACCTGGATGGTATTTTCCCATGCAGATAAAGGTGGTGTGTACAATTAAAGCTTCCCATGAGGCCTCCTTATAAAAGGCTTCCAGTAATAATAGAAATAGAGGACAGTAATAGAAAGTGAAGCAAAAAAAGAAAATGGAGAGAAAATGCAAATGAGCTGCTGATTAACGTGCTCTCTGGGTTTAGAACACGCTTAGATACAATACAGTGCTATTTTTCCGCATTGTCACCCATTTATTGATAATCAACATAAACAACACAGTAATATTTGTCCTATATGTATTGGTAAAGTAGGAGGGCTACATCATTCACTGATAAAATGTGGATTAAATCCGGCGTAAGATATTTTTCACGGGGGTCTACATTTTCTTCTGGTAATTTTCCTCTCTTTTTCGCCCTTTATTTCTGTCTTCTCTCCATCCTACCGAACAGTTTCCCTACTGGATGTATTTATGTCCCGTCTGGGTCTCGTATCAGAGTCGAGCTCTGGATGTGGCAGTCATAACGGAGCTGGCTGAGTTACACACAGAAGCCATGTCTCTGCATGTGGACCGACATGCTGTTGGAATCAGCTTTCCAGTTTGAGCTGAACGTTCCCAAGCTCAGTGTCTATAACCTCCAGGTTTTTGTTTTTTCTTGTTAATGGAGACCTTTCTAAAACTTAAAATACTTAATTAATAAACCCATGGGTTATAATCAGCAGCGTCACTTCAAGTCATGAAATTCTTCTCTCTATGGAAACGTCTATGGCTTGATATGGTTAAGGTCATGCCCACTGCCAAAGCAGGAGTGAGCATCATGGTAGAAATGTAATAAATAATTAGTTGTTAGCAAACAATTACAATCATCCATCCATCTGTCCATGGATGGTTTGTTGTTTTTACCCTTTATGGTTACACTCTACATTGAGGTCACCCATAAACCCTGGGAACACCACACACACACGCACAGCAAGGAGTTCAAAGGAAATACAGAAAGATAAAAATACAAACATGCATAACAGACTCACACACACATACTTGGACCTACAAACAGATAAACTACTGTTTCGCTGCTGGATCCGAAGTGATGAAGTGCCTGCTCTCAGTGCTGGCCCAAACACAACTGAGTGGCATTGGTCGAAAGATCACAGCTGAACTCTGACATCGCTTGTTCGTGTCTGAAACATCTCTAAACATCGATAATCCCGGTGGGATTAGCAGAGGTTTAGCGAGGCAGCACAGAGACATCACCCTCCACTCTGTGAGACTGTATCCCTCGCTTCTTTCCTCTCATCATCCATCTCTGGACTTCCCTCTGTTGCTCCCTTCACCCTTCAGCGGAGCAACTCAGGGCCAAAGATGGAAACGCAAAATGTCTGAAAAACACTTCTACACACTTTATATTAACTACAGTACATGTTTTCTTTTATTTGACACCTTGTTTGCTGTGCGAGAACATTTCCCTCCACTGGAAACATTTGCAGTCCTCGTGAGTAGGACGTTCAAATCTTAAGTATTGTTGATGTCACATAGATGGGGGGGAAAAAAAAGAAAGCAATATTTTTCTTCTGAAAGTGTTACAAAGTGCAAAATCCTAGAAACAGAGGGACCTTGTAAATAGAGTGGCCAGTTTCAGTCCAAACATTCGCGTAAGAGGACCTGCCAAGGAGTCCTTGAGAGAGACGATGAAGCCCAGAGCTTCAGATACACATTTACATCAGAAACAATGCAAATCATCAAAGGATGCATTATTATGCCAAATAATTACTGTGTTGATCCACGTTAAAGGCGTTGAGCGGTTTACTCCCTCTGGAATTTTGCTCGGGATTGTACATCATCCAAAATAATTATGTAAGAGGGAAACAAAGCTCTCCGAGCTAATGAGCATGCTAACTCTCAGTCTGTCAACAATACATTTACAGTTTATTCAAAAGATTTATTTGTGTTGTACCGCCACATAAATGTCTGCCTCACTCAAGTGTTTAGTTGACAGTTTAAAACATTTTACAGGAGCAATGACCGTCTCTCTGTTCCTTCCATCTTTCTCCGTTTCTGTAGTTTGCGTTCTGATTCACTTCTTTTCATTTTTTTAACTAATCATTTTTCAACTCATTGGGGCCATTTTAGATATCTGTTTGTGTGTGACAGTCTGTTTAGCTGCAGGGGTTAAAGACAAACCCATAGGGTTTTTTTCTTACACCATGTTAAATGGATCATCATTGCCGTCACCAATATTGCGAGCACTTTGTATAATCTTAACTTCTCCTATCCTACTCGTAAACAACACTCCAATACCCACAATTCAAAGCTACAGAAGAACTTAGACAGAATCAGACAGTTTGGCAGTTAGTTTGAAGAGTATTAAAACTATAGTATAATAAATTTACACTTCAGGCCAGATTTTGTTTCCACGGTTAAAGAGATGAGATGGAAACAGAAGAGCTGAAGGGAGACAAGAATGGGAAAATAAAAAAGATAGGGATGGGGGGGAAAGCATAACATTTAAATACAAAAGAGCAAATTATTTAAATTTAAAGCCTCTATCTCACAGCATGGATGCCCCAAAAGAAGTACAAAAATGTAAAATCTACTAAAGCATGGAGCCAAAAAGAGAAAGAGCATACAGTATAACGCTCAAACAGAGAGGAATGACGTAAAGGTGTTCGTATGGCAACGCGCAAGCAGCATGCAAACACACACGCTGGCACGCACATGCGTCATGCTCATACAGGTGTTAAGGAAAGAAAGGAAAGAAAACGTGAGCCGAAGGAAAGACAGAAGAGGAAAATTATGTATCGGGGCAGATGAAAGCAGTGGCACATAAATGAGAGCTCATGGGCTGCAGTCTGCAGGGGAAACGTAACAGAGGAGACAAATCGCACTGTTCTCACTGCCACCACGCCAGATATGATGATAATTACAGGTACAGACTGCTGCACATGACACACACACACACACACACACACTCAGCCAGCAGCATGTGGATCAATAACCGGCAGCTTCATATAGTGCAGATGAAAAGGGCTGGAGGAGAGAAACCCATGGAGACAGGACGACTATTTCTGGACTCCATATAAGTCAGCTCTCTCTCCCTGGTGACTGCAACATTAAAGGGAGGCAGGCAACTGGTGGCATGAAATATGTACAGTGTCATTAGGCGTGAGAGAAGGGGGGGGGGGATCTTTACACACACTGTCATCCTGCAGCCCTCTCAGGCATCATTGCTATATTATTGTGTGTTCTGTTCATTTGCACTCTTAAAAACTAGGGACACGGTCAGCTTCTCTCATCTTTAAGGGAGAAACAATACTGAATAACATCAGAGAGAGAACTTGCAATGTGTGCACAGCGGGGACAGTTTCTCATAGGATGCGATAGGATAGATAGGCATTGTTTATCTTGATGATGACTTAGAGTTCACACAAGCTGCAGCGAGAGTGTGTGTGTGTCAGTGTGACCGTTTCTTCTTGCACCAATTCAGCCGTGCAAAGTTTTTACGTGACCTGCTGAGAATAAAAAGCACCGAAAATGTCCACATCTTATTGTGTTAGGCCAGTTTTTATTGTGGCAATAGTCGCAAATACCGCTTCTTTTATAGCTGCTTCACCTACAGTAAAAGCCACCCGATGGCTTCCCAGGAGATTTTCACATGAAGCAACAGCAGCAGCAGGAAATGTTCAGTCTGCTTTAGCAGTAACTTGACACAGCAAACACTGCTCCAGTATGCCAGTAGAGGAGACGATCAGTAGATAGCCAGGCTGACATTCGTTAGATGACCAAACTCCAAACGACAAAGATACGGACGAGCCACAGTTTGATAGAAGAGTCACACAAACAAAATGCTTTTCGGTCTACGTTGTGTGTTGACAAACGAAGAAATCTCGATAACAACTCAACTCATCAGGACTTCAGCTACGTCTTTGCCGGTTGTTCTTAGTATATTAAGTGCGTAGAACAAAATCACTCAGCAGTTAGCCAACCAATCATCGATCCAATCATTTGGGATTCACGATGTTCTTACAACCATAAACAGCGCCTGTAGCAGGGATGACCAGCCGTGAGTTGCTTAGCTGTAACACAAACTGTCACAGTGACAGAGCGCAGGCTGCATTGACATTTGTAAAAGCACGGCCAGTACTGGTCAGCTGTAATATCAGGCAGATAAACTGCATAAGAGGACACTAAATTCACAGACACAAATGCCCCCGACCATGTCGGCTGCATCAGTACTGTAAATAGATGATGTAGTTTGTGATTGTATTTCAATGCTGGTTCACTAGAAAACGAGCGAGGTGCAATCAAACAACTGATAACATCTTTCATCTTTAAATCACAGTGTGGTTATTAGCCCAGGACCGACTTACAGCTGGATGTCACAAAGCCTGGTTCATGTTAACATCAGCATGTTAAGTAACGGCAGAGGGTGTGAAGGCTGTGGCTGCACCCGTGTCTATTACAATGGTGCAGGTGTGTCGTCACGTGCACATCACCATGGGGGCTTTTCTCTGATGTTCTCAGAGCAGTTCCCCAGCAAAAAGTGATTGAAACGTTGTAACCACACAGTAACTATCCTCCAGTCTTTTCTGTCGGTTCATCACCATTTATGACTCAAAATGTAGATATGGTTCAGTTGCAGTCTCTACTACTGATACTCGTAATCAGCTATTGTTTCATGAGCTCTTACAGTTCTTGGTTTGTCTGTAAAAAAAACAAACCGTGTGAAGACGAAATGGACCAGGCAGCAATGTATCATTGATTTCCATGGTCCATCCCAAATCAGCCAAACTACACATGTGAAAGCGTCACAAGTTACACCAGCACCTGTCCAGCAGGTGAAAGGAGGGAGCATGTTTGTCAGAAATGCTGCAGCCCTGTCCGCATAAAGGTAGTGGATAAAAAAAAAGACCTATTGCATACATAAACGGGTTATTAGTGGAAACAGGTGTGCATTGCATGTATTTGTGTGTTTGACATAGCGATGCTGTATTCTGGTATTTGTATAAGAAGTGTGTTTTCATTAATGCATTGATGTGGCATCCACCGCAAACTTAATGGGTTAAATATTAATTTAATAGTTCAATATATTGCAAGTGATTAATTCCAGTGTGGCTTCCAAGGAAGACAGTACTATTTACAGAATTTATAAAACTGTATGAAGTACTTTGTGTTATCCATAGAAATGCAGGTCCAAACGTGCACGTTGGGATGCATTCAGTTTCCGTTTCACAAGATTGGGTGATTAAAGCCTTCATACTGAGAAAAAGAGAGTGTCTCTGTGTGTGTCTGAGACTGATTTGCCAAGACCGGTTATGTTTGTGTGCCGTAATTGTAAATTCAGGAAGCTTCAAGCCACTTTCTAATATCTTAGAAAGGTAGTCAATTCGGTGCAGACTGTGAGGCAGAACAGTGTAGCAGATGTGAAATATGTAATTAACATTTAAACAAGGGACTGCAAAGGTCAGAGAGATAATCAGCAGAAGATGATGAGTCTGGACTCGATTTAATGACTGACAGGTGTGTGTCCACATACATGTTGGTCAAACTACACCTGTGAGGGCCATTTATCAACTACAGTGGCTCCTAAATCTTATCCCCAGCCTGTCGTGCACTAACCATAATCTAAACCAGGGGTTCAAAAACGTTTCTTAGACCACGGCCCCCTTCAAAGGAAAATTTTGCATTTGTCAAAACTCCATCAACAGAAAACACTTTAGGCATCCCAGTCTCGGCCACACTGTTAGACTCACTGGTGATGGGGGCAGAAAAATCGATTTAAAAAAGCTTAGAACCAACTCACCCTTTCTCAGAGATAAGAGGAAACTCAACAACCTCAGACATGTTGGGGTTGGACTGGTGTGAACCTTTTAATAAAAACTGGGTATCAACCAGCCACTGTTGCTCACTGCACATATGATTTATTCTCCTCACTTTGTCTTACGGAGCTACTAATTTAAAGTGAAAAGAGATTCTTTTCTTTACAACTACAATGACCAAGAAGGTGACCGCAAGCGTGAGTGCAACCCCTGAGAAACTCATGCTCTTTTTGTACAAATGCGAGTTGACATACATACAGACAGACACTGAAGTCACGTACAGATTGCGTCATTTATGCCTTAATTGCCACATAATATCCTCAAATGTTTTCTGTCTGTCTCTCTGTAATTTGCCATGAGGAAAAATCGGTACGACTGTGTACGTACAGTATATGTGCATGTATAGGTGAGTATATAAGACAGAGACACAGACAGAGGATGTGTGTTAAAGCAGCTGCAGAGCAGGAAGTGGAGACCAATAAGCAGAGCAGTTAGAGGGAACAAATCACTTCAGTGTAAAACACAGTCAGACCTGTTATTAAGTCTGCACATCCTTCAGTTCTACATTTGAACAGCTGTGTGTTGTAAGTGTTCCTCTGTCGAAAAGACTTGAAACACTTGTTGAAAGACTCTTCACTTGGATTTGGTCTTCAGCGGCCTTGAAACACTGTTGTTTTGTGACCACAACTTAAGACATGATGTTCTGCAAAAGTGCATCTCATGAGTCCCTGCAGACTCATAGGAATCACCGAGCAAATACAAACAGCATAACTGCTTCTGGCTGCATAATAAAATGTAATGTAACAGATAGTGTAACCAATCTGTAATTCATGACATGACTTTATGTCATGATTCGCTAACATGGACTAAGAAATATGCCAGCAGGCACCTCCAAAATACAACTAATTATACTTCAAATTAATTTTTTTAACAAAGTCTCGGATCTGATTTAGGATTAGAATTAATGGTAAATCATAGATCTCAAGAGCTACTAAATTCTCAACATATCCCCAAAGGTGTGTGCGATATCAACAACGTAGGCGTCTCCAGGAACACGTGTTTTTTAAGCTCCAACATTTCATTTCATTTCATTTCATTTCACACGGTGTACGTGCACTTGCATCTTTTGGGTAATGCAATTGTGTGTTATTGTTGCTTAGAACTTTTTAAATCTTGTTTGGCACCTGCTTGCATCACTTGAGGGATAAATAAAATTGGAAATTAAATTTTTTTGACCTTGTTGACAGCTTTTCCCCTGAAAAGGCTTATCATTTTGTGTTTTTACAGGTTTTAACCAAAAAAATAACCCTTTCGTCATGATGTGAAAGCCAAAGTCGACATTTCTCTTGCAGCGAGTATGGCCTACACTATGCTTCCACTAAAAGAAAATGAATACAAAAATGGGGAGAAATATTTTCGTGCCCACACCCTGCTTTCCCTAAATCCTTCTCACCTCCTACAGGAAGTGATAAGGTGATAAGGACGGGAATAGTATAAGTAGTGTGGGGTGGGTAGGTGCTTCAAGTATTCGATCCGAGACAAGATCCTCCCAAGAGGCACGACAGCATCAGGGAGCAAAGGAAGACAGCCGACGTTGTGACACACAACTAAAACATTGGACGTAACACCGGAGACTGCTGTTCGTGTCCCGTCTCCGCCAGACAGTAAATGTTTGTTTTTTTTAAAAAAGCATGACCATGGATGTTCCGTAACCTTACCCACATGTTTATCTTTGTAACCATGAGGACGAAGGTCCCATAACCTTAACAAAGTAGTCATGTTTAACCAAAAACCATAAAGCCCTTATTTTAACCCAATCCATGATCAAACCAATCCTCAACCATACTGCTAATTTACAAGTATAAACTAGAGCATACATTTTGTGTTTTAAGGTTAAAGGGCCTGGCTAAAATTAGTTGGTTTTACTTTGTTCTTTTTTTTTTTTTTACTTTTACAGTAGACACAGAAATGTTGAGAAAATTGAAGAAAACTGACTGACAATGAACAATAACTCTCTGCAGGGGAAAAAAAAGGAATCAAGAAACACAGTTAATTAGACTCACAGCATTATCATGCACAGAAAATGACCACAGCACTACGGGGCTTCAGCAGCGTTTGACTGACACAGGAGGCTGAGCCATCTGGTATTTGTCAGGTCAGAGCTGCATGAGTGCGGCATGGATAGAACTATGGAGAAATTAATTCATGCACACCTACAGGCTAAATGCCCTTTCCAATATTACAGGGACTTACCAGGCGAGCTATGGCAGGAAAAAATACCACCGACGAAAACAACAGAGAGCTGTGTGCTGATGCTCAGTATGTGGGTGGTATCTTCCTTTTCATTTTCATTCATTACAAGGCCAACATAAATTATTTATTAGATCTGACAAATAAATGTAATAAAAATGAACATCGTTTTTATGAAATATGTTTAAGAAAACGTACGCTGGCAATAGCTAAAGACAGAAAATGATTTGTGGGTTCCTTTTTATGCTGTTTCATTAGAGTACAAGAAGAGTTTTGTACTCATACAGCCAACTACATTTGTCTCTTGGGCCTGCTGTGTTATGAGAGCTTATTATTACACAAGAATGCAGACAAGAAGATACGAAAAATGTCCACCAATAGCAAAACCCATAGATAAATGTGTGGTCTTCATCCGGTTTTCAATCATCCAGTGATATTTCTCGTCCTCTACGTGGATTGGCACAAATGTTTTGGACTTTTTGAACTGTACACCTTGTGCCATCATCAGGTCACTTTTATTTTAATGCCAATTAGCAAATGTTAGCATTGCTAATACACTAAACTAAGATGCTGAGCATGGTAAACAATCATTGCCAGCACGTTAGCTAAAAGCAGCACCGCGCCTGAATGCAGCCTCGCAGAGCCGCAGTGGACTCGAAGATTTGTTAAATTACGTAACAAAAATGCAAGAAGTCTCAGTACAGTTTCTGTTTCGCTGTTTCAGAGGGTGCGAAAAGCCAGTACTTGTCTTGTGCAATAAATGTAAAAAGGAAATCATGTTGATATCAGGATACTGCAAGTTACCTTTGCAGGTAAGAGTGATTAGGAGGATCGGGGCAACCTGAACGATACAACATACATTTTATTTCATGTCTAACCGAGAGGAATTAACTATAATCTTTTTGATGTACGGTTTTTCCTCCACTGTTAATCAAGGTCTTCGTGGCCTGTGGTTGTATTTAGCCAGGCAGCTCAGCTGGGGCACAGACCAGCAGGTCTCCAATAAGAAATCATCTTCTCTCTGAAGTGATTTCATATCAAACTGCTTTTATTGACTTGGCAGCTCCGAACTGGTGGCCGCACATATCGGCTTAGTGAGCAGAAGCATCAGGCAGAAAAGTGAAGAATAAGGGGGAAAAATATAGATGGATATGTTATACATTTTTTTAATGCTGATTGACTGTTGGCACGTCGGGCCGCCCACTACCCTAATGGCAAACCATCTACAGTGGATGCTGGTTTTGGAAATGTTCTTAGCTCTTTTAAAAAGGTTTAATTATTAAACGCAAAGCAATTGTCACAGCATAACGTATATAGAGTCAAAACATTGCTAAAAGATGTTAGAAATGTTGTTCATATTACAGGAACAATGTAAAGTGTCAGGTAGGGAAGAACTTAATATGAGGTTTAGTGCATTGTCTGCTACCGTGTCTATATTTCTTATCCATATTTTCCGCTACTATGTTTAAATTTGTGTTTTTATATTGTGTGTATATAGTGGCACAGGCTAGGAGCCTTTCAGGAACGCATTTCACTGTTGTTATACTCAAATAAAACTTTGAAACTTGTGAATGTGTAGGTTACTTGAAACTAACTCCCTAAATCCCCTTAAAGAAGTAGACACAGTTATCTGCATTGTCTTGTGCATTGATCTATTAGTGTGTTTGTTTGTTTGCTCCGTTTTCAAGCACAAAAACACAGATCTCACCCAGCAAACCAAGTGGTAATCAATTGAGTCCCCCCCCCCCCCCTTGAATTAGGGCAACGGCCTGTGTTTTCACAGATATGGGCGTCGCCAAGGAAACAGCCATGGCGTGGGGGCGCTTTGAGTTGGAAGAGGGAGAGAGCGAGAGAGAGAGAGAGCAGGGAAGATGAAGGTAATGACACCAGAGTGGGTCACTTACAGTCAACCTGTTCAGGTCTACAGTATCCGAGGTGAGCAGGCGTTAGTGAGCCCTGCACGGCCGCAGGAGCCGTCATGATGGAGGACTTCCCACCATCATTATAGCTGATACCGCATGAAACCAGAGAGCAGAGGACAGCAAGCCCATTATAGTGTTTGTGATTGCTGTTTCGATGTGCAACGCAAACATTTGCCTTGTGTTGGACTCAACATTCCCTAACATGCATGTGGAATAAAATACAATTCATCAATTAGGATACATTCATAATTTTGTCAGATGCACTGATAAATTATGGAAAAAGTTGTATCCAATGCTTCAGAACACCGGATTATGAATTTTAGTTATTGGGGCAACAAAGTTAAATCAAACGTTAAAATCAAACAAGTAGTATTGGCAAAATATTAATCAAATATCAAATTTCAAATCAATGTGAAGCATCTGAAATAATGTACATACATAGACAGATAGGTAGATGCTTTTAGTCCTATTGCTGAAAACATAAAATTCAGTTTATTTTATTATTAGATCATATTTTATGACAATCTACAACCCTGTCACCTACAAAATAAGTTTGCATACTGCTAAATTTGCCGAATACACTTCCTCTGAAATTGCTGTATGCCTACTGTCAATGTTTCTACCCAACCCCCCCCCCCCCATCAATATAGATGTTTTGATCTCCTCCCGTCATCTACTTCCAATTAGAGAATGGGATTATGGGCCAGCTGTATTACTGATCGGCAGTGTTTTTGTTTTGCTTTGTAGTGTTAGGCTCACTGCTTTTCTTAATTATGAATAATAAAAGTGATTCATAATGGAAAAAAAAAAATATTACAACTTCACACGCACACAGAAACTGACTCAATCACACACACACATACACAGTGGCTGCCAGAGAAGTCGAGTTAAAAGGACATTTCTTGGCCGGCAAATGTTGTTTTTCAGCAATTATTTCAAGATTGATGGAAAGAAAAAAAAAAATGTTTTTCTTATTTCTGTTAATGCTTCCCAACAATTTTGTCATTGTTCTGCTCTTCAGCCGCTGTGGCACGAGGACACGGAGAAACCCATGATAAAAAGAGACACACAAGCACACTACCTCCGACTGTGTCACAAACACACACCGACACAGTTTGTCTACAGGCTGCATTGATCCTTGTCATTACATAGGGGAACATCTGTGTCACTGTTGCGGGAACAGTTATGGTGAGACATCCATCCTCTTCCATATTTTTCCAATGAGCTCTCATAAATAAAATGAGCACAAACTCTGAAACGCAGATTGCATGCTGTCAGTATGACTTATGCGAGCAACAAACTGGACTATGTGACCTTTTGAGCCAGTCTCGAATTATATTTGGTCGATTCCTTCTGTAATTTTCCACGTTGACAACTTCTCAGACGTTTGCAATCTGTCATGTCACCAAACATATGAGCATGTCCTGGACTTCTAGAGTTTTTGATCATATCACACGATCTTCATCAGCACATAAAGGTGGCCCAGGTGTCATGGAAATGTAGCCATTCTTTTTCCATATGATTTCTGATTACTTGTGATATGACGAAGTGATGACTTGCACCATCCGTATCTCTTCTGGCTGTAGCTGAGCCAGGTCTGGTGTTCAGTGCCTGTCCTAATATCTTTAATGTGGCCGAGTGCTCTCAATGCACCATTTACCTCAGAAACCCCGGCCGTAATTTATCCGCCAGCCTCTCCGGGACATGTCATCTTCCCCTTCTTCGCTCCTCCTTTCTTTACTTAACAAGGTCAGGAGACGGGGGGATGGAGGAGATGTTTGTCACTTGGCTGTCGTGGTAGAGAAGCTGCAGTCTCCATCACGGTTCGTCATGTATTTGTATTCCTGTGTTTCTGGTCCTGCAAGTATGGAAAATCTATTGTGGTTGCGAGCTGAGGATGAGCTCATTTTGGGCCAGGAATCTTTGTTTGTCTACTAGTGTGTGCAGTTGAGCATGTGCGCAATTATGAGTGTGTCGTTTTAAAGCAGTGGGATCACCTGTCAGTATTCACGTTTGAATGCATGTGCACTTGTGTGTTGTATGTACTCATACATGGCTGAGCTTCAAGGTGAATGAGCTCTGTGCATCTCCAAGCACAATGTTTGCTTTCTCCAACATCCCTGCAGGCCGGTGTCCACGGCGGCTTTACTGCATTGGACACGAGGACCTTCCGCTTGTTAAGGATGGCTGACTAAAACTTCTATACATAATAGCACATTTAGAGAAGCCTTCATTCTGCAAAGACAGTCTGACAATGGAGGGTTTTAAATCAAAAAGTGCCAGGAACAGTAAGTCCTTCTCAAAAACCAGAACTGACATTATATTATAGTATATTAGCCCAGTTTCCAAAACTCTGTCTCTCTGCTGCTGCTTGCCGTTATTTGGTTATGCAGCAATGGTAGTCAAGGGATCTATTGGTTTTGGTTAAATGTTCCTAAATGTTGTGGTTCCAGGTTTAGTTTTATTTAATGCTAGGCTTAGAAATGATATTTTCTTTCATAGGGCATATTGTGTCTCCTCGTTCTGATCTTTTGGGGCATTAAGGGCTTTTTGGAAAAAAAAAATAATTTTTTTTTAAATAATACATTGCTATTGTGTGTTGGAAAATAAACACTGAATTTCTACCACCAAATGTGTTTTAACTTCTTTCCCACAGCTGGAAACTGGCAGCAGACCTCACAGAAAAGGATGGATCAACTTTCCTTCCACTGTCCTCTAATCCTCCGCTGTTGACTTTAACTGTATTGGTTGTTTTACATTTTGTTAAGGCAGCAGTTGATGTGAACACAGCTTCTCTTCCCCTCCTGCCAAAGTCTGTTATACATATACTCTGTGAAAAGACTGAAAATATCACCTACAGTGGCTCACACTGACAAAAATGCACGACTATTTGGCAGCTTAGGAGGCATTAGCCTTATAATGTGGTGGTAACGCTAACAGTGTCTTAATAATAAGTCCCACTGTTGAGCTTGAAATGACACATTTATCACTTTGAGGAGTTATTCTGTTTGGCCGATGTGGTGGAAATATGAAATCAAGATTGTTGAGACAAGCTGTCTGAGTTTTATTATAAGCTTTTGCAAAGGGGCACAATGATGAGGAACAGTCTGTCAGTGACTGAACCCAGAGGAAACAGTGGAGGAATATTTTATAGATTCAGCCTGCACGCCAAGAGTTACAGTGTGGATGTAAGAAACTGAACACAGTAGACAAATACCAGTAACAGCTGGTTTCTCAAGGACTTATTCAGAACTTTACACATTACATCGTGGTGAAAATTTTATGTTTTCATTGTTTTCGTTCGCTGTAGCTGTACTTTTACTGAAACAAAATGCCTGGGACTGGCCGTTCAACTCTACCATGTCCTGGTATCATTACATGAAATGTGTTCATGCACCGGCTCTTGTCTTCTAAACTTCATGCAGTACATGCACGCCGTTTGAATCCAGCACAAGAATGGCAGACTCCACCACTGACAACGCAAACTCTCTGGTATGCAGATAGATTTGTGTAAGATTTTTGCCTCCATCCTAAATAAATGACGGTGAATGTGATTTCATTTATGGTGCTCACAGTGCTAGAAAACAACATTTAAACATTCAACAGTAATGTTTCTTTCCAGAAACAATGTCTGTAACGATGCCAGCGCAAGTGGAACAATGAGGCTAATTTTCATGTCCTCCAAAATAGGCGGTGTTAGAAGCGTGGTGACGTAGGGGCTACTCGCAGGGCTAGCTGGTGCACAACTGTGCTAGTGCCAATGGACTGGAGCAACTGGGAGACACAGATACCTTGTCAAATAAAATCAAAACAATATGCATATCTGGTTTGATATGATGAGAGATAAGTGAATAAAATGCGTGTGGTTTTTTTTATATTTGGGTGAATCTACCTTTTAATTGGCTACATAGAATTGCAGTTCTCCCGAGCAACAGCTCCTCAGAAAATCGTTTCACTCAACAGCTGATGTGCATTAGCAGCGCTTATGGTAAAACAGAAGACACCTGCACAGACAAACGCAGGATAATTGCTGGACACCTTTCTAATGATGGCATTTGCTTCCAAACCAATGCAACATGGTCTAATAGAACATAAAAACTGGCGAGTGCATTTATAAACCCATTAGTTTCTAACCCTGGTGTCTGTTCTGCAGCATTAAATCTGTTCATATCTGACAAGCCGCAGCTATCACACACAGCGGATTTTGCTGTCGGAAATGGTCTCAACTGTAATGTCTTTTTAATTTCCAGTTTCATCCAGCAGGGCTGCGGGTGTTGTGCAACGTGGTGGTGATTTATACAATTAGAGTTGTGTTCTGAACAATCCAAAATAGTCGGCTGTGTGAGAGATCAAAGGAAACGAGAGACAGAGGGAGAGAGAGATTGACATATATTTGAGCTGGAGAGCGATGGGTGTCATCTTTGGCCTTTGGTCTCCTTATAAACATCCTCATGCAGAATTGGATGGAGTTGACATTTAGCAAGTGTACAACACAGGCTCACAAATATCCCCCATTGTTGCTCTCACAGTCTCTCTCGCTCTCTCTGTGAGTGCGTTCATGTGCACTTGTTTTTTTTTGGATGTTTTTACATTTTTCCTTAATGAAAGGAAATTGGAAGTATTGCCCTTTATTTCTGTTGTTTGTGTTTAATAGTCATTTTTTGATTGACAAAACTCTCGTTATCATTCTCGCTTTCACCTTCAAAAAACTGAAAAAAATCCAGATGGGCAATCTTAATTATTAAGCCATAGCGACATAAATACCCTCTTTCACACAGACACACGTCACACACTCAAAGTCTTTTTTATCACTTACGAAGAAACTGTTATGGCTTGTACTTATTCCTTGGGGACTTAAACCATAACATTCAAGTTGTAATCCTTGCAAAGTCATTCCTGGTTGATCTGGTGCCGTTTAATGCTACAACACTCCCTGAGCAGCTACTTTGTCAGAAATACAAGAGAATAGCGGCCGGTGTACGTGTTTACAGCGTGGCCAAGCAAAGTCCCGTTGTTTTAATAAAGAAGTCAATCACTAACTGGCCTTTTTCCATTGCACCATGTGCAACTGCAATCTGATTAGTTTTCACCACGAAAAGAGGACACAGCAAAAAGGAGTTGGTTACCATGTTGGTGGTGCCAGTCTGTCGCCTGCAGCTCACTGTGGCTGCTCCTTCGTGCTCTGCTACGCCCTGCAATATTTAAAACTGGTCCATTGATCAAACTGCATCAAAAATGTGGTTCAATTTCAAGAAAATCTTCAGGATTATAACTTTACCCACCAAGTCTTAACCCTAAAATTAAATAGTTTACCTTGCGGAAGCCAGCTCTTGTTCCCAAATGTGACATGGAGAACAGATGTTTGTCATGTGATTAAAACACAGAGCGAGAGAGAGATAGGGTATTTGTGTTTTTGAGGTTTGGGGTTTGAAGTGATTGAGGTTGCCCCTTAACTCTGACACTAACTGTCTGTCTCACACACCACTCTCACACATCTTGTGAAACTATTCCACTGGGTCTATTTTAGTTTAATCAAATTTTAAAAGCCTCTCTCTCTTTGTTCCTCTCACACACACACAATGAGAAGGTGTGGTGTTCTCCAAACAGCCAGCTGTCTTGTTGTATCAGGCTGGTCGCTCTGTTGGCTGCAAGCCTGGGAGAAGGCTTACTTAGAGAAAACAGAGATTCACTCTATATTAGACTGACTCCCGTCAATGGACTGGGCCCAACGCCTGAACACACACTCACACACACACACACACACACACACACACACACACACAGACACACACACACACACACACACAGACTTTCACTCTCTACAGGGCAGAGAACGTTGTACACACACACACACATGCATTCACAGGGACATTCTCACTGCTCTTGGTTCATTCCCTCGCACACTCGTGTGCAGACACATTTACGCACACACAAATAACACACACACACACACACACACACACACACACACAAACAGAGGACTTTTCATGAAGTGTAACATGAGCCGCTCGATTTTTGTCCAAGCTCTGGTTCCTAGAGTACTCAGCAGGAACTGCAACAATAATCAAAGATGATTGGTGATGATTTCCTCCTCCTAAATTCCCCTCTACATTTATTTATTTGTTTGTGCAAAAAATCAATCCTGGTAAAAGACATACAATGTTGAAAATAAAGGGACTCGTGCAGGAGAAGAGGAAAGCCAACGGGACATGTATCTACCTGTGATTTAGATCAAGTAAACTATGTCTTATGCAAAGGACTTTAAATCGCCTCTGTGTGGGAGAGGAGCTTTCCAAATAACCCAGCCTTGACTTTCCACCCAAGGCAGCATGCTGTACGGTTGTTCAACACCTGGTGAAATAATGAAGCTAATCACCGAGTCACTTGTTAACAAGCCCACAGAACAACTCCTCAAGAGTCAAACAGTGAATGTCATTCATGTATCCGTCTGTAGTCCGAACATTTCTGCAGTCATACCTGCTGTGTCGACCTTTGTGCATCCTGATGGGGAGCGACAAGGCAAGAGTCTCAATGCCAAAACTCTGTACATATTCTGCACCTTTTGTTTTTATTAATAATCAATTCCATGTGAGTTGGCTTAGTGAGGTTGATTTATTAAATGCTTGGTGAACTAAGCACCACAGCACACGTTTTGCGCTCATACGTATCAAGTTTAATAAAAGATCCAACAGTCCAACAAATGAGAGACCCTTTGATCTCATGGCAAGGAACAATAAAGATTCCCCGACTCATTACACAAAGAGAAATAGATGGTGGACAGAACTCGCGCTCCTCGGGGAAACTCCGAGGACATGTTCTGACTCCTGATAGCTTTGAATACATTTTTATTTATTTAGTTCATTTTTTTTAAACGTAGCTTGCCTCAGTCAGTTTCATTAAACTCATGCACATATGCCCAGGATTCATCACCCCGAGCACTTCAAAGGGCAGCCATGGTCTGATGCCTCCACAACAAAAGAGAGCCATCTTTAAAGGGCAATAAAGCAACATTGATTCACAACAGATTCGGCAACGCACAGAGAGGAAGAGGGAGAGAGAAGGAGTTTAATCTTGAAGTCAAAATGTTGTGGGAACACTGTCCGTTGACTCCGTTTAGTTAAAAGCCTCTCCTCTATATGTCAAATATCCAATGCAACAACAAAACACACAGGTTCAGTACAGACAGACTGATGTATGAGATGGCTACTGGTAAGAGCTGACAGATTGTTCATGTCTGACTTCTGCCTTCAGAGGAAAGCTCTTGCTGTTTCTCTCTATCAGAGGAATTGTAATGAGCTCGCGCTATAAGCAAAGCCAAGTTACACGCCTACCCATATTAGCACGACAGGGCAATTAAATGGAAAACTGAAGAATACAGTGCACTAACATTTTTTTTTTTTTTTTTTACAAATTCTACCGTTTTGTTGCGTGCTTCCTTTCTTCTCAGCCCTGTCTCTCATTCCTCCATTTCCTCTTCTCTACAGTGTCAGACAGGTTGGATATCGATACTGCGCTGGTTAATGTCTATTTTCATGTCAGAGGCGTTGTGAGGGATGGCTGTACTTCCCTGAATTAGCTGTACTAGATTTCCGAGGTGAATGTCATAAATATTCAAATCAATTGTTGTTCCCAGCTGTGAAATGTCAGAACATCAGTGTAGATGTAATTTTTTTCAAATCCTATTGTGATCGGTTTTGGCAGGTGAGGAGAAATAGATAAATACACTGTATGGATGATGAAATCAATGAAAGGTGGTAGGGTCTGAATATAAACATGGGCTGTGGTGCTGGTACATGCTGTGCAAAAGTACTGGGCGGATGGGTTAAATGTTGTTCATGCTGACATGCTCGTTTTAATTCCCCTGTATACCTGATGTACATACGTAGTCGTTTTCTACTCCCCCCAAGTACATTAAAATACTTTAAACGAAATCGAGAAAGCCAATTAGCATGGTCAACAACTTGCCAATTTTCTGTAAAATAACTACGTGGCAGAAAAAACGATGCATGGAGACATCGCTCAGGAAGTGAACAGAGAGCATCCTGTGTTTGTGAACCAGGAGGTGACAGGGCAATGTCTGAGGTGTGTGTGTGCCGGGGCGAGGGTGACTGGTATGACGCGAAGCCAGCAGCGGTGAACTCTGTGTGGGCAGGAGGACAGACGAGCTCAGCCTGTCTCCATCCATCAGCGCTGCAGTCTGCCCGGCAAACTGGCACCTCCGCTGATGTACGAGAGGGCTGCCGGATGACTAACGAGCAGACACCCACTGATGCTGACACTCTCACACACACACACACACACACACACACACACACACACACAGCAACAGTGTAACCCTGCATACTAATACAGTCATACCAATAGTAACCTAAACTGTGCAACAGTGGTTGCGTGTGCTGAACACACACGCACTCGTAAATTCTGACAAACACAAATGCACGCAGGTGTGCGCACAATCGCTTGCATTCTTTCGTTCGGTTTCGCACACACCCCCCTCTTAGACATGCAAGTATATCTCTTGCTCACTCGTGCTCTTCCCTCTCAAAACTTTTGACACACATACAAACACACACGCAACTACAACCTACACACTTCCTGTGTGACCTGCTCGAATGTCACAGTGTATTTGTCACTGCAGTCCCTTCCGATCTCGCACCTTCTCACCATTGAGCTCTGGCTGATGTAGCCGACCGGTTCTCTGATGAAGCCGCCAGCAAAGCTGATCTGATCACGCATCAAATCTCTCCACTCTGACGCAGGCTAATTACACATTTGCAAGTGGCCTTAACGCAGGAAGATTAAGGAGAATATGTAGTGGGTGTAATGAAACCAAATGCTCCTGGGGATCTTTGCATACGCATTCCTGGTGCACTGCAAAGAACCGAGACACTGAGGGTTAAAACTGCAGACAAATAAAGTGTGTTTAGTTGAACTTCAGGAGGAGAAAAGGGATTTTCTGACGATGCACTGTGCGTTTGGAGTGACGCACTGATTCGCGCAAGTAGTCACCAGTTTGATTAATAAACTATATTCCCTCCCCCCTAAATGTTCTCTTAGCTCACTGCGTGAGTTGAGCTTCAAACATCAGCAGTTTGCTGGATTACTGCATTACGACATAATGATAAATCAACTACAGGTCCACTCTGACGGATTACCTCTACCAGTAGAAGATGCAGCATACTTCTAACTAACTCCTAAATATGTGCTTTGACTTTATTCTGAGAAAGAAAAAAATGCTCAATACACAAACATTCTGATGTTGACATGATCTTGACTAAGTAAATATCTATTTCTTATAGATCTGTCATTGTGTGTTTGCATGTCTTGCATACAGAGCTGTTTGTGAAATATTTCTGTCTGGATCTGATGACTCCAAGCGCCTTGTTCTTCATTTTAAATCCGGGTAGACTAACAGATGTTGCCTTTCCTCTGAAACACATGGAATAAACACTCCTTTAATATTCTGTATCTGTATTTTCCTGCACAGAACATTCCGAATGTCCTTGTTCTCATATCAACCTCCCCTTTCATCCTAGCTCTCTCTCTCTCTCTGTCTGTCTTTTTACTTTTTTTCATCTTCTCCATCCATCCTTCTGTTTTGCCCTGGATGACATTGTGCCAACTATGACCTGGGCACACAAATCCACGCCGTCTGTACTGTCTTACACTCTCCAGTGAAGACATAAAATACACGTGCACACACACACACACACACACACACACACTACCTTTAATAGGGTACCCACTCTGTACCTATTCATGCAAACAGCGGAACACATCGTGACAGTATTTATACACAGATACACACACACGCATCACTCTTTCTATTCATCCTATCTAATGGGTCCTTAGTAATTTCCAGCATTTTCCATTGGGTGCCAGCCAACATCCTCCCTCTACCTGGAAGTAACTCTGAGCCTAAACACAGAGACTCTTTTATGGGCTCAGGTGTCTCAAATGTCACCATGTTCTCAGGAAACAAAGTGCAGTCTCTTCAGGATGCCTTTGATGTTGTTCAGGTCTGAGTGCATCTTACTTCCCCCCCCTTTTAAATCAATGCACCTGCAGTTTGAATAATCTCTGGGTGCGACAGCCTTCTCTAGTATTTCAGTTTTGAAAAACCCAATCAGTGTAATCAAAGTTGTTATTGTTGTGAGAAATGCATTTTCAGAAGACAGCAGAAATATGCTCCTTCAGTTCCTAGATGAACAACTTATTGCCTAATCAAACCACCATATCAAACTTATCCGTCACTGCACTGATGTCACTTTTCACGTGATACACCTCCTTCACAAATATCTTATGAATAATAATGTGAATCGAGGCCATTAGATTGGATTCATAAAACATACTGGACAGTCCGTTGTATGTAGAAGTTGAAATTTGGCCAAAAACACCACAAAAAAAGAGAATATCAGTAACGACGTGGCTTGACAACATCAAACTTGGCTGGAACACGTCCAATAAACCAAATACAATAATGAAAGCCAATTGAATTTTATCTAACGGTCATAAAGTCAGAGAAAGAATCAACTGTGTCAACGGTGCCTTTAAAACACTCCTAATCCTCCACACACACATTTAATTTTTTCTATTTAACAAAGAAAATAAGACATTGTTTATCGTTGCTCATCAAGCATCTGTTTGGAGGTAACGTAATGACATCACAGATATGCAATTTAGCACGTGATGTCATCTAGACACATCCATTGGCCTTTCATGCAGGCTTCAGCCACTCTCCACTGAAAACAGCTGGCGACACTGCTGATATCAAGCCTCCATCAAACTCCTGGTAAGACAGCAAACAAGCTGAGCCCCAAAATGTTGAAACTGGTTTAATAACTGCAATTTAATTGCTGAATTGTGATCCCTAACACTACACATTAAAGAAAAAGGTACTCACACTTCTGTAGCGTGTTAAGTAAATAAATGATACTAATGTTTGTCCGTGTCTTTCAAAAAAAAAACCCTATGACCATTTGAAAAATGACTGATATGGATGTTTTGTGCCATCTCTATGGTTATGGGAACGATTGCTTACGCCAGGTTAAAAAACCCCAATGTTAACTGTTTCAGGGAACAGAATGCAAACTGCACTGTCCAGTACCAAAGTCTGACACTTTATATAGTCAACCATTCATCCCAACTCTCTGCCCTCAGGCTGCTTCCACCTTTGCTACTGAGAGAGAACAGTTATTATTCACGCAACTACAAGAGGACACTTGTCAGGTAAACCAAACATAGGTCGTTTAAAGCATAAAGACAGCCTGCCCTGTAATACTGAATCTTCATCAGCGTGCATGCTACATGGCCGTAGAAATAAAGAACCAACTGTGTGATTAAAGAATACAACTGGACTGAGATTGATCATTAGAACAAGGAGTGTATCCGCCTCGTGGCAAATTGTCAGGCTGGGTTGATGTGCTACCTGTCGATAGACCAGAACGGCCCTGGGATCAGTGTCTGATGCACTTAAACCGTGTGTGTGTGACTGAATCAATCTGTCTCACACACACACATTCCCGTAACTCATTCTCAGGCACAAAAAGCAGACACGTGAATAACAAAGTGGTGGTTGAATACACACTCTTACTCGCTTTCACGACACATCACGAAACATCACAGACAAGGACAAGTGACAAATACCATCTTCACACTTGCACTAAACACAAAAACCTGGATTACAAATTGGGTGAAACATCCCGCTCATACACAGATAAATACACGCGCACAGAAAGGAACCATCTTCTGAGTATACCACATAATGCAGACTGTGGATGGAACCCATTTCAGCAAATGAGATTAGCCCAACACACGCCATCTCATTGGGAGATTGAATCTTAATGCCAGCAATGTTTCAGAGCACTATTTGGCAAGAAGCAAGCCCAGATGCTTATCAGTGTCTTGATTCATATTGCAGCCCATCAGCAGCATATCAGGGATTCCTATAGAGAGTACACACAGTAGTATTCAAACTTAGCTTTCAAACATCTGCACACAAACACACACACACACTATCAGCTGGTTTTCCTGATCCACAAACACACCGGCATCTGTTTCAGTGCAACAGATTACTAATTAAACGATCCAAGAGAACTTTTCTTTTCATAAATCAAGTACTCACTTTTTTGTGTGTGTGTGTTTGTTCATCTCCTACCACATGTGAATGTGTAGCACGTGTGTGTAGCCATGTGACCGTGTCTATGTGTGGCCATATCCACATTTGCACACATTCCTGTGCATATTTGTCGATATACGAGTGTGTATCTTAAATACACACTTCTTTAAAGTGTGTATATGTGCATCGACATACAAGTAAAAGTGTATATATACACATTTGTGAATGTATAGCTGTGTTAGTATGTGCAGTACTTTTTTCAGGTGTGCATGTGCATATAAGTCAAGTACGGTTAGTGTTTAAGCTCATGTGTCTATATTTGTGAGTGTGTGTGTAAATCTACTGCACATACATACATATCTGCATGGATCAAAACTCAACCCAATTATATCCAAACCTCAAAGTTTCATTACAGCCTTACATGAAAATGAATTCAGCTGAATCTATTAAGATAGGTGACTTAAGTTTCACATATACGCAACAAGTTAATGACTTCAGACAAACTCCACAAATGAGAAAAGGTCTATAACCTCAAAGGCACCAGAAATGAAGATGTCAACACATACTGAGACGGGTGCTACATGAATGTAATAAAAATCAAATGGAGTACAAATTAGAGCTCTGAAAAATCCATTTGCATATTTACACTGAAAGCAATGATTCCCTTTGCACTGTGATGTGTTCTTAATACGTTTGTTCCCACCGACGATCAACACCCCAGCTCTTTGCAGCGGTTGACTGTTTTCATTTAACCGTTTATACTATTGACGCCAAACAGGTCTCAAAACCATCCATAGAAAATTATTCAGTTGCTCCCAGCACATGACCTCACATAAGCAGATTTTTAGAAATGGCACCGGAGCGAAGCTAATGAATGACAAGCCAAGGACTCCTACGCGTTTCTGTAGTTGGTAGTTTCCATAGAGATGCACTGCTTTGTCCAGGTGTGTAAGAAATAAATTGTTTGCTTGCACATAAGCTATTAAAACAGTATTCATTGGATGTAAAGTCTATTATGCCTCTGTTACAGGGAGCTAGTTTTACAGACTGTCATACGACTTTGTTTTACATTAGCTATTTTAAACATCAAAACCCACTGACATATTTCAGCACAAAGGAACCTTTGCCAAATTAATTTTGGTCTCAAAACAAAGGCGCCTCAGACCCTGTTGTTTTAAATTGAAGCCAATTCTTATGCAAGCTAAAAATGTACATGACCACTAATTTAGACTATTACACTATAACAGCAGTCAACTTAGACACTGAAATAGTACCTTGGCCAAATAGAGTTGGGCATCTATTTTGCAGATTGTTTTTGGCACGACATACGAGATGTGAAGGCCTTAATACACAAGACATACAGGAATCACAAGTGCCAGAAGAATTGAAAAATCACATGGAAAGTACGCAAATGTAAGTGCAACATACTTTTCTGTGATCAGCAATGCAATCGCTCATGTAAAAGTACCTCCATTATCTGCAAATCACCAAGTCTAAAGTCTCTCTGGATCAAAATGGCAAAACAAAGTGTCTAAACCCCTCTAATCACAGTGCCGTACATTCACAGTCACTGTTGACGGTGTCTCCATCTATTTTTATTTTTTTTACACCTGCTTTCCTTATATCAGGTCGATTCTAAGTCATTTCCACAGCTGTCTCATGCTGCCCTTTGGGGCCATCAAAGTACGGAGTGTATGGTTAAAATGATTGATTGTTCTGATGTTCATCCTAAAGGGAAAACCAGGTTCGTTAGCAAATGGAAGAAAAACCAAAAGTAAAAAAATTAAACCTCTCCCCCTGTATTAAGAGTTAAATCTTATTCTGGTGTTGTATTTATTATCTTATCTAATTGATTAACTTGTATATGGGGAACGACACAACTAGTATAAAGTCGAGATCATTTAATGCATAACTGCTAAACTAAGATAGTAAAAGTACATTTTTGTGTAGATAGAAACTGCATGGAAATAAAGCTATGTGAACCGTAGACACGTGCACAGCCTCGATTTACCTCCGACTGCTTAAAATGACTAAAAATCAAATCGCTAAGAAACAGAATCATACCTTTTTGTCAATATTGTCCTCAAAGTGATATTATTTTCCTAATCTCACTGAGGCTCCCTTATCTCACTTAAACAGTTTGTGTAAGGCTCCGGTCGTGAGCAGATGTAACGACTTAACCCCCGGCAACCTCAGCTGTCCCGCCTGAGCAAATAAAACGTAAACATCCGGCTTCGCGGCCCCTCCTCTGACAGCTCCACTTCCTCCTCCTCGCAGCGCTCCTCGTCCAGCAAGACTTCTGGAACGGGAAGAGGTGCGGTGTTTCATCACTCCAGTCATACTGTGGTTGGTGGGCATGCTGGTGGGTGCGTGAGTGTGACAGTTAATGCATATGGTATGTTGTACCGTTTATATACAGTACATGCACAGATAGATAAATACAAAGGTGGGTATTCTGTTGGAATAACCACAGCTGTGTTAATGCAAAGCCTGCTCTTCCATGAAACACCCAACTCCTTGTGTAATAATCTGCCACATGGTCATGTAGATAATTGTAATTATACCGTCCGACAGCTTTTTCCCCTGAAAAATTCTCAGCCACACAGGATATGATGCATTTTTACATTGCCAGGTGTTTCAAATACACCGAAAAGGAATTAGTTAACGTGAGCATCGACTGCTTCCATGGCACTGAGAAGAGCGCCACGTACAGAAACACCAAACTTCATGGAGTCACAGCATCACTCCAGGTGAACTTTTGAACGTGCAGCGCAGGAGCAGCACGGCAAAAAGTGCAAACCACAAAAGGATCTTGCAGATTGCCGGCGTATACCAGTGATCAAACATCTATCTCTAAAGATATGACCACAGCCAAGATAACACATAACTGAGTGTGTGTGTGTGTGTGTGTGTGTGTGTCATGTTGACAAGCATCCTCGGGACACAAACAGCATCAGGCACCAGAACAAACTAAATTAGTTTAGACAGACACGAACTAGGAAACTGGATGTCGCTTTTTTTTGGAAGGGAGAATTAAAAAGCAGAAACTTTGGCCATGAAGAAGCTATTTTCGCGCCACAAAAACCAAGCTGTGGTCAGCTGAAGGCTGTTTTGGATTTTAGAACTGAAGCATGCAGCGGGAGTAGCAGTTAACATTGCATTCACACTTTACAGTTGAAAGCTTGCTTCCAGCGTTACGTAGAGATTAAGAAGAGACTGGGCCCAATTTGTCTGATTTATTGAAACTACATACAGTTTTTGCAGTTAGGTGTGCAATATCACATGGGCGCGTGCATTGCACATTTCAAAGTACCTTCACAAACCAACACACACGCATCACTTCGTCCAACCGTTTTCGGGTTGCATGTCTCCTGCGTTCTCTGCACACTGTGGTTGGAGCGACAGGTGACCACGTTCAAAAGAACCATCAGAAATCAATCAACAGGTGAACGGAATCAGGTCAATAATAGTAACACCTGGACTTCCAACATCATAACAATTAGAAAAGACAAAGTGTTTCTATGCATATCTGTGCATGTTTGTGTTAATGTATGAATGGGGGGGGGGGGGGTGGAAATGCATGATATGTGAGAGGATAGAAATTAAGAAATGAAATAGGAAAACCACATCCTTGTACAACTCACATCAGTTTGATACCTGTGTGCGCGCACCATGACCCCAGCTGGCCATTACCAAAATCTGTTATTTGTTAAAAAAAAATATATATATATATATCCATTATTCTGATATAAATAACAATAACAAACTACAATTGCAAGTACTCACACAAAAGCGTGGTAGACGAACGCCCACTCCCGCGGCCTCTCCAGCACGTTGTACAGGTAGTTCTGCAGCCGCCGGTAGCGCGCGTTCCTGCGGCCGCTCTGCGCGCTGTAGGTCAGCGGCTTCCCGAGCAGGCTGAGCCGGGCGCCCTGCTTCCGCTCCGCTCCGAGCGCACCTGCCGCGGCGGCGGCGGCGGCGGCGGCGGCAGGCAGGGGGCCGTCCGCGGCGCGCCCCGCGTCGCTCATCGTCCTCCGCCCGGACTCCACATCCCGCAGCGCGTAGTCCTGCACCAGGCGCTCGGTTGAGGTCTTCAGCCACAGTCCGTTGCCGCCGCTCTCGTCGCCGGTGTGACTCCTCGGCATGGCGTCGCCAGCGCGGCGCGCTGGGGGACCGGCGGACATTCACATGTAGGCCGAGTCGCCGGAGGGTGTTTGGGCACTTTGACTTTCACCGCAAACCGCGTAGAAGAAGAAGTGGGTGAAGAGTCAGACGTCTAGCCTGCGCTCATCCTGTCGTCCGGGTTCGGACACTTTGGGCATCTGCGCGGGGCTGCAGAAGAGTCGGGTTATGAAGGAGAGGATCCATCCAGACATCGGGGGGGGGGCTCTCCCACCCTCCCTCTCTTCCCCAACTCACTCGCCGTCTTGCTTCTGTCTGCCAAAGTCGTTTGGATAGGCTTATTAAAAGTAGATAAATAAAGAATATATATATATATATATATATATATATATATATATCAAGGCCAGCAGTGACACAACTTCAAAATACTTCTAGACAGAAATAACGTGTTTTCTTCTGCGTGTCAGAGACGTGCACGCGACGTTAGCTGGTATCACTGAAAACATTATGAGACGGATTCTATTAGTCTACAATTTACCCGAATAAAACTTCACCGCTAAAAGTCTTGATGTCAGCAACGTGACGCGGTCGCGCGCATCGCCCTGTTAGTCTGCTCAACTTTTGTTTGGGTTTCTATCCTGCTGCGATCAAAGCGTGACCCCCAGTGGCCAAACAGCGGTACTACCGGGGCAGCTCACACCAGTCAAAAAAGGAAAAAAAGGTTTGAATATCTGGATGCACCATCTTGTGTTGAATTGTATTTACTAAATAGGCCTGGTCCATATTGTGTTAGGACTGTATTAGGGTAACGCTGGTTGCTCTTAGCATTAACTACAGTTTTTAAATTAAAACCAATTGCGGGACGAGGGTAAAACAAGAGCACGGGGCAGCTTCACCGGACTCACTTGGTCCACTCTTTATTGTCACCCCCTCAACATTAGGGCAACAGAACACCCACAACCAAACTGATAGATCATCTCACTGTCTTGCGTCATATCTTAACAATCAGTAACATCACAGAACCATATGTGGTCACCATTAATTAAACACCATTCCTTAATAATTAAACCTGACGAGGTAGTCTATAAAATACATCTTCACAAAACTAAATCTCATATCAGTGTGATCCTATAGAGTTACACTGGCCAACTGGACATAGATAGAACAGGAGCCTAAGGTCTTTTATTGTCAGGATACATTCATCCTTTCAGTGTCTTGCCCAGGATCGGAGGACTGAAGGTCGACAGCTACGGGAAGAACTGGAATCGAACCACCAACCACCGGGCTGAAGGTCAACCACTCCACCTCCACAGCCACCCCATACAGAGACAACATCCACCATTTCCACACATATGTATAGTTTCTTCCACCATGTTATTCGGGATGACATCAGCTTTATACTGAGGCTAATAAAAACATGTATTACAAATATTCTGCAGATGCTCTTTTTGTCACTATAGCACTGTAACAATCTATAGTTATATATAGTACTGCACAGTAGTACATATGTGACATGCAGGATTGTACGGCTGGTCCAGTCATGTGACACATGTTTAACCCATTACAGAATGAACCATTATGCCAAAAGAGGAGAATCGCGACTTCCAGTAATTCCACATTTCTGCAAAAAAGAAAAAAATCCAACATTTTGCATGTTCTTAGTGGTCTTGGCAACGTTAGCCACGGGTACGCCTACTTTCACCCAGCTAGATTTGTTTAGAGTTGGAGTGGATTTCTACACATGTCAAATACAACAGATGTGGGCATGTAGGAGTCATTTAATGGCACCCGATGGAGCTGGGCTGAGAAAACACTGTTGGAGTAAAGCAACAAGTTTCTTTTGCTGCTCGGAAATTACTTTTACAAAAAAAAGTAATGAGTCACTGAATACATTTTGAAGTAACTTGCCCAGCAATGTTTTCAAGCAACTTATCAAACTGGTTGACACCATATAAAGATAGATAAAAAAATATCTTTATTTGCAGTATACGGTTGACACTGATAGACACAGACGCACAGTAAACAATAATGTTTTAACGACACAATAGATTTCACAAGCTACGGACACTTTATCTAAGTGGCTACGCTTAAACTTGAAAGAGTGTTCAGTTTGCTGCATAAATGTTAGCAGGCTAACATTAAGCAACAAATCCAGCTTGCTAACTTTAGACCATTCGAGGGGTTTAACACAAATATTGCATTAACCGTTTAGGAATTACAGGCATTTTTATGCAAAGTCCCCCATTTTTCAGGTGCTCAAACGTAACTGGACAAACTAACATAATGTTATGTATATAAGGATTATTTTTAATACTTGGTTGAAAATACTGTGCTTTAAACGTTCTAAATGTATATCATACTGCTTATACGTTGGCATGTACCTTAATCTGCAAATAAAATGTGATTTAAGATTTGTTCAGGTATCTTTTATTATGAATGGAGAAATTCTTTCTCATTGTGTGTGTGTATGGGGGGGGGGGGGCTGAGATTTGCATTCACAGCTGCTGTTTAATGTAGCTCTCTCTGTGGGATTATCCCCCCCTTCGTGAGAACATGTTTAATCTGCTCTCTTCTTTGCTTGCTGTAAATACGTGGACTGATCATATCAGTGCTGCCTCCACTTGGGACCCGCCGACACGGGACTGGAGTTAAACTACTGAACATCTGAATTAGAAAGGGGGGGCAGAGGGGGAGCTGGGCCCGGCTGGGATTAGGCCTGTGCTGCTGCATTTTGGACGGGATTACGCTGCCGTGGACTCCTCCGACAGCCGAGACCTGAACCCCGCAGATCCCGCGGACACACCCTCCGTACGGGAACATGGCCGACGTGCCTCAGCTCGTCAAAATCGGCGTTTCCCTGAAGATGCTTCCCGGCAACACCGCGGTGTACTTCAAGTCGGACGGCGCCAGGTTCGGACAGACCCGGACCATCAAGCTGCTGACCGGGTCCAAGTACAGGGTCGAGGTGGTCGTCAAACCGGGAGCGGTCGAGGCCACGTAGGTAGCAGCCCTCCCGAGTTCTGGTTCAGGCGTGGATCCTGGATTGTCCTGCACCGATTGTGGGTCAACCAGGGACACGGAGCTCTGCACGTAACGCGGCTGCTGTGGTCCGACTGCGGCAGTCTCGGTAACATCGGGATCATAGTGGCGCCGTTGTGGGCTGCGGCTGTTTGTGTTTCTTCAGTAGTGGAACGTGTTTTCCCTTCACAGTAGAATGTGAATATCTTCATTGTACGGCTGCATTCAGGGACACGTGCGAGGAACCGGGAGAGAACGCGTACAAACAAGCGTGGCGGCACTCGAGAGGAGGATTATTTACGAGGGGCACCTGAAGGCGGCATAAACCCCAATTGGCCGCGTGTCAAATCCGCACAGATTAGTGCTCCACGTTTGGGCTTCGTGTCGCCGCCCTCTTTTGATTTGTACACACTCCCTGAGCAGGTGATGGATGTTCTATTTCCACGTTAGAATGAGGATTAGTGTTGGACAGGCTGCAGTAAATATCGGGCTGTGAAAAATATGCCCGCACGAGCACTCGGATGTAAAAATAGGTCACAGATGCGATGAGGCACGGAGATGCTGGATTGGGATTTGGGGCATGCTGGTGAGACACAGCTGTGAGCGACAAAAAAAAAAAAAAGGTGTGAAGCTCACGGTTTATCTCCCTTTAGCCGCCCGATTTTGCGTCTAATCTGGCCTCTTTAGCAACAGTGACTGGCTGCTGTGTTAATAACTCGTGCTTCTAAGTTAGACATGTCATTCCCAAAACATCCAATCAGTCAGATACTTTCTCACACATCTTGCCTTTTGTTTTAATCAACATGCGGTTTGTATTATGACGAGTCATGACAAGACGATCCGTGCATGTGTCGTCTCACGTTCACGTGACTCAGGCGGACCGTTACTTTGAAGAGCGTTTACTGATGACGCTGCTGTGTGCCTGATGACGCTGCTGTGTGCCTGATGACGATGCTGTGTGCCTGATGACGCTGCTGTGTGCCTGATGACGTGTGTGCCTGATGACGCCGCTGTGTGCCTGATGACGCTGCTGTGTGCCTGATGACGATGCTGTGTGCCTGATGACGCTGCTGTGTGCCTGATGACGACGCTGTGTGCCTGTCTGCAGGTCGATGAGCGTGGGTGGGGTGACCTTCCCCCTGGAGCAGCAGTCTAAAGACCCACAGTCGGTGGTCTACACCGGCCTGTACGATACAGAAGGGGTGGCACATACCAAGAGCGGAGAGAGGCAACCCGTTCAAATCAACATACAGGTGTGGATGTGCTACACACGGCCAAAAGCAAAAAATCATTTTATCAGCAGGCGTGTTCAGGATCAGCGGAGAGTCTGTTTGGATACCTGTCCGGCCGGTAGAGAAGACAAGCTGCAGGCAACGGTGAAGAGCTAGTGGGAGCTAGTAATAGTAAATGTTCGAAAACCGAAGATGTTTAATTTGCTATAATGGAACAGAGTTCTTTGTTTTTTAAAGGATTAATCGATTATCAAAATTGTTACTCGAACCCGTGCAGAACAAACGCACCGTCAACTGCCCGCTGCCCCGATGTTCGATTTAAAACTAACATTTTTAGCTCATATATTTTTTTAGCCTTCCAAGGAGAACGAGAGCGCAATGACAAGCTCAAACACAATGTTGTGGTTTTACATTGACTGTGTCTGTGTGTATCCTTCCCATCTGTCCAGACACACACACACACACACCACATCGCCTCTGGGATGATGTGGTGTGTGTGTGTGTGTGTGTGTGTTTGCGTGTATCCATCTGTCCAGTCAGGATGCATCACCTCCATTTCACCTTCACGTGATATGTACACATGGTGATACAGAGTCTCTGTGTCTACGTGAGGTTTGTGTGAGTGTTTCGTCGTCGCTTCATCAAATCAGGCCACTCAAATATGTTGAAAACAGTCTGTGTGTGTGTGTGCGTTTGTACTCTCCTGTGCCTGTGTTTCCCCTTCAGTTCACAGAGGCGGGGATGTTTGAAACGGTGTGGCAGGTGAAGTACTACAACTACAACAAGAGGGACCACTGCCAGTGGGGGAACAGCTTCAACATCATCGAGTACGAGTGCAAACCCAACGACACGCGCACACTCATGTGGGTCAACAAGGAGACGTTTGTCTGACGGAGGAACAGCTGGACGTGCTCAGCGTGACGTCTGCTATCGCCAGTATGCCACGATGGAATTCAAGACAACATTTTTGATTGCTCCCTTTCTGCGTCTACTCTCAATCCATCCACTCAACTTTTTTTTTCTCCCCCCTTTTGGCTTTGTTGCAGTCTTTCGCTCTTTCCGTCATCTAACGGCGTCGGGAAATCTACAGGCTTCTGTGCTGTAAAAAGCAAACAAACATCAGACTTACTGCCAAGTCGGACCCTACGGCAGAATATATCAAACGCGGTGTTGTCTCTTCACGGTGGTTGTGCTTGTTTATGGTGCTTTTTACAAATGTGTCAAAATTCACAAGGCACATTGTATTGAGGTTAAAGTGAAACATGTAGCTCTGACTCAAGTCAGTCTTAATTATGTATTGAAAGACTAAGATTTAATGACATTTTGATATAAAGTTTGGCTGTGGCATCTGGGGACCCTGAAGTGTGTCCAGTACGATACTGTATGTGTGTTCAGCGACTGTGTGTGTGTGTGTGTGTGTGTGTATTATGGTGCTTGTACAGATGTGTCTATTTGTGTTTTTGTACTTTGAAGTTATGTATAAGTGTGAAGAGTTCCATTCCAAAATATCTATCCCACGACTTCAGAAATCCGTGTCATGTCACTTCTTAGAAAACTATTGCTGGCATGAAGTATAATAAGTCATGTTAACCAGCTGGCTACCGAAATCTTATTACCTTGTAGAAAAGAAACATGTCCCCTCTCGATCAAGTCCAGTGTCCTTGCATTATGTCACTAACTGTCCTCAAATGGGAACTTGCCGTGACATCTGCAGCTTCGCATGTCAACAATTCGGGGTGTATTCTCAACGTATGCAACAGAGCAGGGCAATACGGCCAAGGGAAATCTCTCACAAAGTAAAAACTGTCATTAAAATCATTTTCAATCAGCTACTTTAACAAGTGCAGTAACTTGTAATAATATGGATAATAAAACAGTACTGCTTCCAGCCTATTGTGAGAGACCTTCAGCTTGAAGCCAAATCAAACCATATCTGTTTATTACTGGGGAGACACCACTTCTTACCTGAACAGAACCATTTTCAGTCACTCTTGACTTGTTCAAGACGTTATGGCGCGCTGTGCTGCGGTGCTACGGTGCAGGGCATGGTTTGTCTGAAAGAGTTCCAAGATAATGCAGTTCATGGCATTGATTACCCAGACAGGGATAATATGTCCGTCCTCTCGAAAGCATGCTTCAGCACATATCCTTTTACAATGACACTGCAGTGCCCCTCTTCTGCATCAGCACCTCTAAACCGTGAAATTGCCCAAACCTCTTGTTGTCAATCCGTGAACCTGTGCCAC
>JAVQJF010026892.1:0-14019 GCA_036023855.1 Gadopsis marmoratus | reverse complement strand
ACACGCTCCAAACTCTTGTAGAAAGCCTTTCCAGAAGGGTGGAAGCTGTTATAGCTGCAAAGGGGGGACCAACTTCATATTAATGCCTATGAATTTGGAATGGGATGTCATTAAAGCTCCTGTAGGTGTAATGTGTAGGTCGCCCAATACCTTTGTCCATATAGTGTATATATCCCCTGTGAATCATCTGCTGCCTCTTAATGTTTGCTCCCTTTATTGGACACCAGAAGGTCATATTCATCCATGGAAAACAGACAAAGGTGGAAAACAGTACAGAAGAGTGAAATCTCTGGCGAGGGGGGGGAAGCTGTGTGTGTGTGTGTGTTTATCCAAAACAAATTACAGTAAATGGTTGTTCTTTGGTTTTTTTTACCAGTGGTGGTAATTTGTGTACAATATTTTAACAAGAGTAGTAATTTGTTATAAAGCCAATCTGCTCCAATATTCCTTTGGTGTTCCTCCTGCCCAGCATCAGATTACAAACAAATCATTTTGTGAAATTTTTTTCTTCATTCACACATTTGTCGACGTACACTGCAAATCAAGCCTTCACTCCTCAAAGACTTCCACTTCCAATTTCAAAACCAACACGTGTTTTCTTTATGTTCCTCTTCATTCGCTGATAGCACTCAGAAGCGTGAACAGGCACACATGTAGCAAATTGTTGGATAATATGTAGGAACACGTTTCTCTCTGAATCAGTACATCATGTGGCGCTTGTGTTCATACATAAACGTAGGTCTCAGAGGAAGTACAGCCATTCCCTCTTCAACCTTTCAGGGAGTAATTCTGGAAAATAGACTTATTCAGTGGCCCACTCTGAATAATTTCACGTTGCGTTTCTGTTTGGTGACCAACATCAAGGGAAAATGGGTAAATAGACAAAGAACAGCAGATTCTCCATGTAACGGTTTGGGTGCTAGAAACTGGGCGTAGGAAAGTGTGAGCCACTCAAATAAGAGCTACACATCCCACTCAGCTCATTAACATGGCGACAGCTGCGAAGGGAAATGTGCATGGGGAGATCAATGAGGATTTGATCCAGTTCAACAATTTCCCTCCCCACGTGATTAGTATCATTATTCAATCGCCTTTGATTCTGTGAAAGAATAATGACATGCTCATTATCAAATACTACATCTAACCACAGTGTGAGATTTCTCACATTATTAGCAGGAAAAGAGTGTCAGAGAATATACCAGAAGATTTGTTTCTACGTACTGCAGCAAAACAACAGTTTACCCATATCTCATTAGGATCTGCAGACTGGACTGTTCTTGAAACTTTGCCATTTTAATTATTCTGGATGCACCTTGAGAGTTCTCTTCAGACTTTTTGCTCAAACATTTTTGTTGCTCATCAAACTTTCTCTCAAATCAGAGGATCTGAGAGGTGTGGGGAGTATCTGTTTGCTGCACTAAAGCAAAGGACTAACAGCCTCAGCATTTTTCTGCCCAGAGCCAGATACAACAGCAACGTTTCGCTTTTCAGATACACATCAGGTTCACCGCAGTGTTAGTCACAGAATCTCTGTTCTCGCTCCAACCTTCTGAAAGCAGCTAAAACAACCTACCTTATCGCCCAGAGCAGAAAAGAAAAAAAAGGTGGGAGGAAGAAAACAACTGAATGAATGGAAGACCAAAAACAAAAACGAAAAGCAGTAAAATTGATTTTAACAGTATTATTTTTTTTGTTGTTGAAGAAAAGCTTCCAAAGAGAAAATGCTGCAAATGCATATATATTGTGGTGGGAATGTGGTTTACGGGTAATAAAAGAGAACATTGGGAGGAGGCAGGAGGACGCGACGAGGGAGAAAGATCATGTGAGATAAAAGTGGCAGAGAGTGAGAGGGAAAACAAAAGAAAAGAAAAGAAAAAAAAACGAAATATGCATTTTTTTATTCTGTCACGTCAATTCAACTGTCACCTCCTGCAGCAAAATCCATTTGTCACAAGAACCGTTCAGGTGCAGTGAAAATGTTCCAACCCCTATAAATTCAAATAATGTACACACAGAATATAACCGGCCTCCCTATATACTCTAGTGATAACCAGTTAGCCTAGAAATGTACCTAAAAACAGCTGTGTAGCAAAGAAAAGGGCCCCTTCAGTGTTTATAAGATTAGTGAAACGTGTATTTGTATTGACTCGGGGGGCCCCGTGCTTCCACTGGGTGAGTTTTAATATGTGTGCCTGCAGGACGTGATGAGGTCACAGCTCAAATTCCAAACATCATCACTGCATATACAGTAAATGTATAAAGATAAACTTTATTAATCCCACAGGGGGAAAATACACTGTTACAGCAGCTCAAAAATCAGAAGAAATTAAAGAAAAAGCAATTAAAAATGTTAAACATTATATACACACAATACAATAAATATAAATGACATAAAAACAAGACCCTAAGGTGCATGTAAAGTCATCTGTCCTATTGTGATGAGCTTGTGGACAGTGACCCAGCAGATTATAGTGCAGTGTTATATAGTCTGATTGCGTGGGGAATGAAGGACCTGCGGAAGCGCTCCTTCTTACACTTTGGGTGTAGGAGTCTGTCACGGAAGGAGCAGTGTGGGTTTTGTAGGTTCTGTGAGGAAGAAGAACCCGTAAGGACAAATATGTAGTTTAACCATTTTTTTGATATTATATTTTTCTTTCTGAGTGTACTTGTTTTTATATTGGTCCACAGCCTATCAACATTGCATGCTGTAAAAAAGAAGAAAAATGAAAACAACAAAGCTTAGAACTTCATTTTCTTTTTCACATATCTGAGACATATATGAGTCTTATAAAAGCAGAAGATCTACCTCAGGCTATAGAAAATAGCAAAATTGAACTGAAAGACAACCTACAGGCACTTTGTGCTTGGTCAGATGCACAATATCACACATCGCTGTACCATCAGTAGGGCAAAGTTCAGACAATCTATTTTCAGTCTTGGGTCAGTGTTGTTCAGGACATCGTGGCTCGACCATGTTCCAGTCCTGAGCCAGTCGTGCCTTCCTTCTTGAAGATACTTGACATACAGTAAACATGTTTTCACTGGCAGTTTCATACATGACATGCATTTAATTTACAATACTGCTGGATCCAAAATAACTGTCATACATTTTGTCTCAGTTCATAATTGCAGCCTTAATGTTCACATCTCTTTGAACTGCCAATGTTTGCTGCTGACACATTTTGTTTTAAAAACTTCAACTAGCCCTGAATATTACAGACACTATTTGCTTTTGCATTACTGCTTTTATATACAGACACCACTCCTGCCTGTGTGTGATTATCCTTCAGTGGCACAAGGATATACTAATTGCAGTTATATCACCAGATATTCTGTGTAATCTAACAACAGAATAGGGTCCTTGTGTACTCCCACCTTATTGTGTCCAGTGACACAGATACACTGATAGCCCGATCAACAACTTTTCGCTGCGTGCCTTTTGTCTGTGTGTGTGTTACCATTAATGATCCAGTTTCAAGCTGGATTAGTCAACAAAGGCAGGCGTAAGAAAGATACAAAGCTACACACACACACACACACACACACACACACACATTACACGAATAAACTCATAGAAGATGGCACAAAGAAGTAATAACAGCCCTCAGTGTGATGACCCTGTTCACAAAACATTAACTTTATATAATAAAGTATTGTCCAAAAACTGGGTCATTTAAATAACATGAGGCTGACATTTCATTTTCTGTCCTCGTCTCTCTTACTGTCAGCAACTTTGGTACAGAAATGTCTATTCTTTTAATGGAGAAAAGCTTGTAATAAAATATAATTTGGTCCATTTTTAAAAGGCTTTTCTATCTATAACAAACAGAATAATACACGCTATTTTAGTCAAGTCGAGAAGAGGGAAATAGTGTCTCAGCATGACACACTTTATTTTAGAAGCAGCTTGAAATAACAGGTTGCAATTGTTGATGTTTTCAAGTTGTATTTCAAATGACATTTTCTTTCTTAATTTTTCATTCTGAGTGAAACAAGTAAAGTTGATCATAACTCTGGCGGAGAGGAGAAGTCTACACAACCTGTTTATTTTGCCCGCCATCAAACAGCAGACAGGCAAAGTTGGCAAGTGGGATGCAGGAGAGCATTTAGCAGCTAAACAGCTAGATATTCACTTCAGGGGTTGGTGCCGACCAAAACAGAGCTAAAAGGAGAGTGAATATTTGAGTTACATTCATCAGGTGGACACAAACACAACTCCAAATTAATGGTGATGTTGCTCTGTATCTGCTGGATGTGTAAATAGGCAATAATTTGCTGACATGTTAGTCATATCAACTTTATCAGGTGAAAACAGGCTAGTATTGTGTTTACAGCATTACAGAATTATCTTATTCAGCTGTTGCTCATTACTGCCTGTTGTTCGCTTCACTTTTCAGACCTTCAAGACAAATACAGTATCTGGATATAAGCACAATGTAAAGTATATAAAACTATTGTTATTATTAGAATCAGTGATATTGCACAACAATCTGGTCCCTGTACATATGCAGCCTCAGCGGGCCCCTTTCCCACTTTAATACAGTACATCCATTATAATGCCTGTACATGCTGTATATACAATTAAAATGTTTAATTCTAAAAGACTTTACTGGAATCATGTTTTATTTGCAGACTTAAGGTGAACTAGTTCCGAACAAGTGCTAGCCCACTCTGTAGCACAATTAAACCTTCACAATGGCACAAGCCACACAAAAGGTAAGTGCAATATTAAATCTGAAATCACAGGATTAAAACCTGTTATTTGGTTTTAACACGGGGAGTAATGCTACTTAATAACTCTGTCTAAGTTACTAAACTTTTCTGCTGAAGGTTTAGTTGCAACAGTCATGTTGAAGACCATGAGCATCAGCCCAAGAACCATGTTTGGGCATGGAGTCTGGACTGAGAGGCTTAGGCTTATTCAAGGTTAAATCTTACTGGAGGTAATCCAGAAATTCATTTTGTCACTTTTGCCAAACCATAGCACACTTTCTGCCCATGTATGATGCACAGAAACAGGATGAGGCAAGCTTTGGACTTTGTTTTCTGAACTTTCAGCCTACAGAGAGGGCATATTTACTTCCATCATGAAGGAGTTTCTCATACACGTCTGCTTGATCCAGCTTAAATAGATCAAATCTATCTTGATTTGGTCAGTTTAAAAACCTTATTAAATCAAGATGTTTGTTATTGGTTGTGCTGATTTTTAAGGACCCACTTTAAAGTGAACTTCCTCTATGTCGATTAATGTCGCATGATTCTTTTTAATTTAAAAAATAAAACTGTGTTGTCAAAATCAATATCTTAACACCCCATGGACTGAGACCGCTTCCTGCCCCACTGTGGCTGTTATGATTTTCATCCAAAGTCAGTGCCTGGTTTCTGGAAGGGTCTTTTGAATGCGGAAAGTACACAGCAGCGTGGAATTCCCAAATAGTCGGTCCATTTCCCAGCTGATGTAACCCCAGCCCTATCTGGAAGACTTCCAAAAACACTGTTTCCTCTTGTTTTACCACTTCTCCTCCTCCCTCTCCTCTCCCACAGAAGCTCACATGTTTAGACTTTATTTTTTCAGCTTGTAGGCAGCATAAATCAAAGCTGTAGCAGCTAACAGCATAAACATTGGCCATGTTTTGGATCATCTCTAGCTTTGGACAGCATCTTTTTTTTTTGCATTGTGCAGTATTCAGGCTGCAGATACAGTTCGAATGGCACCATCTGGCAGCGGACAGAGAAGCCATGCTCTGCATATTCACCCAGCTACCTATATGACAGAGCAGGCAGAGACTTACCTAATGCATCCCAACTAAGAAGCCCTGCCAATGGCTGCCAGTGGTGCACATGATCCTATCTATGTATTATCAAACATCAACTGGCCATCGAACATCTGGAGATGCACCAGCAAGGATGATAAATCAATGTTAACTAACCTCAGCTTCAGTGGAATATCAATGACTGCACATGAAAAAGAAGATCCAGTGTATCCAGTGCTACTGGATATACCCATCTGTCTGTTAATTTTTGTACGTGCCAGCTACTAAAGCTGAATGTATTTTTTATTCAGACATACGGGCTTTTATAAATACATTCACAAGTTGTTTTTCACCCATCTGGTGTCAAGCTCCACAGGTTTGCTCTTGTAATCAGGAGAAAATCGTAGCACGTTGGCATGATTCCTACTTAAATCAACTAGTGTAGCTTAGCTCATGAACTGCAACTTCCTCTGTGATTATACATGGTAGCTTTTATCGCACTGTGAACACGTTGCATAAGACATTTAGGGCTTCTCATACTTCTTAGAATAATTTCAGAGGGCAGCCAGAAAAAAGTGGCTTAATTTTTCCAAAGAATACTCTGCATGAGCTTAATAAGTTTGCACCCGCTAGCACCAAACATGCCCGCAGCAAGGCTAGCAATGCGCCAGCAGGCCGTCTCTAGACACACAGGTAATTGGGTATATTGCCAGAAATCCAGCAGCAGGCAAGGAAAAAGCAGTTTTATTGGAAATGATCAGGGACACTATATACCACTAATGTGTCTTATTCTGTAATATGGCTTCCTTGTGAGGCAATAGGGTGAGTGGGAACAGAAGGTTCATGAGGTGCCAGTAAACATGACAGGCATGTCAAATCAGTATGATGAGGGTACTGGTGTCTTTTTCACATTTATTATATGTAAATATAAATAAAGGTTTGGCAAGATGTCACAATGTTCTTTTCAGGGACAGTAACAAATAATACCGATAGAAAGAATAAACCTTAAAAGACTAAACAAAATATAAACATGAATAATTAATCATAAGGAATTGCGCTGGGAAAAATCCACGAGTTCAAGTTTATTACTAAGCAACAATGCATAAATAATGCAATGAAGTGCTTTACGTCAAACTTAAAAAAGGAAAAGAGCACAAGAAAGTAGTTGAAATATTTTAAATTATGAAAACAACATACTTAATCATGTCAGTTTCAACCAATAGCATGTGGGTTTTTTCTTTTTCCATTATAACAAAGTAAGCAAATGTTTGCCTTCTTTTAAGCACCGAGGCTTTCTGGGGGGACAGGTGAAGAGTATTCAGGGACAGGCCTGTTGAAAGTATCTGGGCACGCACATCTGTTGAGAGCCCTGCCTGCTTAGCAACGCTTGAGTGGGGAAATCTTGGCTGAGCTCTTCTCAGAAATGATCTGAGGATGTGGATCATGAGGACAGACTGAGTCTACAGTCATGCTAGCGGCTCTGTGAGTTGGTACTCACAGAAAATGCTAACATGCATCAATTAAGCAGGTATAATGTTAACCATGTTCACCAACTTTTAGCTTGCTAAAATCAGCTAATTAGCACTAAACACAAAGTACAGCTGAGGCTAACGGGAATTTTATTAGTTGCAGGTATTGGGTCATAAAATAAAGTTTTGGACAGATTAACATTTTGACCTGATGATAGAGCTTGACGAGAGTCAGGGAATTGCCAGTGTTCCTGTGGGGAACACGAAAGTGGGTATCAAATGTCTCGTTTTTGAGACATGTCACTCAAATCCACAAATAAAAAAGTCAGGGAATCATCGAGTAATTAAGATTCAGTGTCTTGGCACCATGAATGTCTGCACAAAATGTTACGACAATCCATCCAGTAATTATTGAGATATTTCAGTCTGGACCAGAGTGGTGGGTTGGCCGACATTGCCATCTCTAGCACCTCGCTGCTAGTGTGGCTGAAAATCAGAGTTGGGAACCAAAGGCCTTCTTCAGGAGGTACTGTGGGTTTCATCCTTCTCATGACCAGTAGGTTATGCCTCAAAGCTCCACTACAGCCAGTGAATGTACTATAGGGAGAGTTGAAGTTTAATCAACCATTCAAATAGTTGAACAAGCATTTAATTTGCAAGAGTTAAAGTGCATATCACAAAATAAGCAAACATTCATAGTCTCATTAGACTAATGGTTAGGATTCCTTGTTTCCCCCTGGGTTCAATTCCTGCTATAGGATTTTTTATTAATATTTTATTTTCATAATTTCGATATGGTATATAATTTAAAAACACACAGTTGACAGGAGACGCAACGATATTCAGTACTGATTTCATTTTCACACCATTTCAGAATAAAATATAGAATCTTTTGTATGGCCACTCTCATTATCTTTTACATTTAAATTTCAAACAAAGGAATGAAAGAAACTGTAGCATACTTTAATGTGTTATTAATTTAAGTAGCTATGAGACAGAAATGGTAAATTAATGCTATTCCAACGTGAGTGTGTGAGTGTGTGTGTGTACTTCATGCCACCCCTGCAGAAGTCAGTGCCCCACTGCATCTAAAGCAGCTTGCTTCTGGCCTGTAGGGAGTCCAGGAGAATTGATGTGACTGTTTCATCAGCTCCTTCACAAAGCTGAGCTGTGAGCGCTGTTGGTGACAGAGGCGAAAGGTCTCAATGACTGCTAAATCCTTCTCATTGCTATGCAGCACAGAGGTTGACAACAAAAAGCTGGTATCTAATTAGCATTACAGTGAACCTGAAGTAACAAAAGGGAGGAAAATGTTATGGAATATTGAAATGGCCAAGAGAGAGACAGCGCATCTCAAAAGAGAGAAGGAGGCCTCAAGAGCTTCTTCTCAGTCTAAGCAGAATGAATTTCAAGGTCTATTTTTGCATTGACAATTAGCTATACTGCTTATGTTGTGTTACACGTGAATGCCTTCATAAGGTGCTTTGTCCAAAGCACAGAGAGTAAATAAAAAATGAAAATAAATAAAATAAAGGTCCAGACCTTTTACTGCATGCGATTGGAGCTTATCAGTATTTGGTGGCAGAATATTCAAGCAATTCAAGCCGAGCAGGCAGCAAAACTAATAAAATGTGTCCTTTGGATGCTCTTCCCTGCACTGGATTCAGATTACAGTTGAAGTCACCACATTTCACTGCCTGACTCATCTTTGGCTTTTACAAGAGACCTCAGTGGATTTGTTGACTATAATCAATTGTGTCAAAGGCACAAGCAAAGCAATAAAGGAAGCATGCACAACAAGGTTAGGGCATGAGGAAGCTACATTTGCTACAATGTACCGTAATGTCGGTAGAACTCAAACTCATCCATTCATGTTGTGAGGAAAATATTGCATCTTTTCTGTTAGCAGTACCTTGAACCTGTGGAAACATTTGGAGAAAATCATGAACTGAAATTCCTCCCTTTTCACTTTGTTGTGATGTTTAAACAACACATGAAAAAATCTGTGCGGTTTCCCACACAGAACTTAGTAGAAAATAAAAAAATAGATATATTAAATCTAAAAATAAAGCATATTGTGTGTCATGTGTCATCAGTCTATGCTGTTTTAAGTAAGATTTAGTGCTGCTAGAGGACGTTTCTGGTTCCAAGACCAAAACAGGTCTCATGTCAAAACAAAGCTTAAAGGAATTTGGTCAAATACTGGAACCTACACAGAGTTTTATCCATCTGGCACCCTGTCTTTAGATTGTGGAGGAATGTTTCTCATCACAAACAAAAATAAAGAGTCAAAGCTTCATGTCTTTTGTTTTGGTGTTGAAATAGACGTTTTAAAACACTTGTATTAGGAACAATACATTGTTAGCTTTAAATCAACCATTATTTCAAGAGACATAAGAATACTTTATCATTCACATTGGGGAATCAAACAAACAATAAACACTTGAATTCAGAATGAGGACGGGCAGCCATCTACAGCAGGGTTGACAACTTTGGGTACCTGGCTAGAGTGAGATTTTGATGCCATGGCCCAGAAGCACACTTTATCACGTGCATATATTTTGACTTAATTCACCATCAGGGTTTTAAAAAGTGTGCACCTTACACATTTGACGGGAGCGGAGCTTATATTCTACGATATAAGGATATCGCCTGACTACCCCAACCCGGGACTTCCACTCTAGGAAATACTCACAATTTCACAGTATTAGACTATGTGAAGGTTGGCCGATCAGCCAGGCAACTGGAAGAAGGGGTCTCAGGCAAGATTTACCGACCATGTGTATTTATTTAGTTCACCATGGAAGGTCCCGGCAGATATTTACAGTGCCTCAGTTAATGGCTGGCAAAACAAACACAAAAAAACCCACCAACAATGGATGACATAAGGTACCAGAGCCCTGGCCCTTTTTTGGCTCAGTCACTAACGGATCCCAAATAGGCACTGCAACCTCTCTCCTCTTTTCCCCCATCACTTATTCCCCTGGAGCGACCAGCCTTCTCCCTTATATCAAGGTGGACTCACCCACTCCCAGACACAATCAATTATCTGTTACTCAAACCCTACAAGGATAGACACCTTCCCATTTGCTATAACATTACTTAAAACTATCATTAAGTTTATTTTAAACTATCTCTCCTTAAAAAATAGGGCTTTTCTACAGCCATTTCTCCCAGCAGAAAACACCCCTGTCACTACCTCCCACTTAGTCTCTTCCCCTGGTAACCCCCATCTATTTATACCAGTGGAACGTTCCAGCCAGGTTTGGCAGTTCAGGTCCCGGTCAGAGGAAGAGACACACCCCACAGGTAACAACCATTTTACCTTGACCAAACAGTTTGAATGTGACTTTAGTCAAGGGGTGTGCCCATGACAGACTACACTAACCCAGTAAAGGGCACACAGGCTCATTCACTAATCAAAGTCAAAGTTTCCAATATCAAAACTACACCGTTTTATTGAATATTCAAAAGTAGGAAGAACCAGAAATAAACAATAGAGCACAAGAGCCTATGCCACTCCAGACACATAACCAATACATGAACACACACACAGACAGGTTTTTGGTCAGAAGAGCTGTCCAATCAATGCGGTGATAAGCATCACACACCAATTTAAAAGCCCATACTCAAAGTATTGGGGTTACGTAGCTGTTAGTTCATATCAAAAGAGTAGTTCAATGAACGATACACTCTTGAACGACACATCACTACCCTGTTGCTGTGGCAATGTTTCAGCGTGACCTTTCTGGCTCTCCAGTCGACCTGTCTGCTACGTCTCGTAACTGAGAACATGTAGGTCACAGGAGCAGTTGTGTAAGATGAGACACTTACAAAGACTGATAAACATAATGGATTACTTATGATCCTTTAATTATTATAGATTTTCCATTTACATAGTCTCATGCAAGGAATTTAAATGACAAATGTCTCTGATTCTGTACCATCTTTTTGGATTCGGTTGGAAGGTTTAACCTAATGTAATCCTTTCATGGCTGTGCTCGCAGAAAAAAGCCCCTCCAAATTTTTGTAACAAAGTGTTTCGCATTAAGAGTGGAGGTGGTGTAAAAGGTAGCTTACTAAGTGAGCATAATAACAGTTTCACAGTACGTCATCTTCAATTGGAGGTGTAGGAACAATCAGTTTAAATGGTTGAAAACCCGCACAAGACTGTTGAATGCCAGCGTGAAACGTCCACCCACATAGCAACCGGTGCTCTGCTTCCTTTAAGAAATTCATCTCTGCTGACTGTCTAAGGCTGCACTGACTCACAGGTAAGCTTTCTGTTTCTTATAGAGTAGAGTAGTGTCAATGATCTAGCTTATTTCAGATCACGTACAATGTCTAAACACAGATGAAAGGCTGCCAGCTAAGCAGCTAAAGTGTGAAAGATGCATGCACTTATTCCATAAAGTCATATTAGTGACACATATTGTAGTATATGTGGTTCTGAATTTGACCGTAAATTTCTCAAAACACAAGTGATGGGATAGGAAAACAGATTTATTCTTTTTTTTACATTGTGGTTACAGTAGTTATAAATTCTGTATTATATGTATAAAAGCTTTTAGAGACTGACAGTACAGTATTGCTGTTTGGGCGCTCTTTGTCATTTAATTGAGCGATGATCAACAAACTTCCCATGTTGCCACATTCCAGGGTCAGTGGATCCTCTCGTGTCTGACTACAAACCACAGAGTCATGTGTGGGAATGTTGTGCTCCCCATGGGACGAATAACATGCATCACTTAATGAGACACAACTTTTGTCACATGAGTGGTGATAATTTTTTTATAGATAAAGCATTGCGAAAATCACATCCGGCTTTTATCAGCAGGAGCCACAAACTCTGGTTTCCCCTGTGAGGCAAGTGCGTTCTTGGCTACGTGCCTAAGGAAACCACTGTGGGGATATTTTCATCGACAGAAATACATTACTTATGATTGAGCTCTGTGAGCAAATAACATTGAAATGGATGACTGGAAATGAACCAAAAGTCAAAGATGCACCTGACATATCAACATTAATTACAAATTGAAGGTGCAACAAAAGATGGCTGCCCTTTCACTAGTGAGAGAGATAAGGAAGGATTTGCCCAATTTCCCCCGAAATGCCATCCTGGTAAAAACACACCTCTATCCTCAGCAGGTGATGAATCAAAAACTGTTTGCCCTTTTTGCTATCTTTTGGTCTAAAGCATCAAACACTGACTGGGCTGACAAATACGAGACAACTTTGTGCAGGTAATTCAACAACATCTTCTTAGATGATTTTTGATATCAGTAGAAGTCGAACACGTGCGTCTCCTGGTCTGACCTCATTTTCTTTGGGATTATCGTTCCATTGTTATACCCAAGGGAATAATCTAAAACTCCTTCAATGAGAGCGAGGCATTAGATGCCACACTGGCTATTTCTCAGGCCAGCCATGGTCCCTGGGTGTTAGAGATGGTCTCACAGCAGTGATGGCAAAGGGTCCAGTCACAAAAATCAGTCTGTGGTCTCACTGCTCACTCTTGGGTTGACCAAACCAGCATGTGACCTAAATCACGTACACAAGAGCACTGTTGCTTCATGTTGGAGTTTTGTCTTTAATGTGTGTTTCTCATGTATCCCTCTGTCTAGACCCATGTTTAACAATTTTCTAAGAATTGCACTTGCTCTAAAATGGCAGTTTAATTAAAAAAGTAATTTTACTTATAGTGAAGTGTTACCTCTACTCCATGGGGGTCGGAAGCCTCCGAATGGGTCGAAAGATAACCCTGGGAGGTCATGAGGTGATCAATCCGATTGGAGTGAATAAAAAAATTGGCTATATGCTGTTTTTACTTATCTTTAATAATCCTATTTTATTGTGAAATTGATAGATAGTTCTAGCCTTTCAAGCCTCTAAAAAAATTTAACTAAACAATTTGAGAAGGAATAGTCATTGATGAATGACTTACTGCAGAGAAAATTAGACTGGTGACAAGAAGTCACATTTAAACAGTGCTTTGGTTCATGGGGACAGAAGCCAAAAATGGTGAAATCTAGGATCTATTCTCAACCACCCTACAAGTACTAAAAAGTACTTTTAATTTGGAAGAAATCTGAGGAATCGCTTTTATTTCTAAATTTGCCAGTAGGCATAAAAGTCCAAAATGTCCCATTTAGCAATTTGTTAAATATGGATCCAGAGCAACTGTATGCTTCAGTTTGTCCAGCAGATGGCAGCAGCATCACATCTCTGCTATGTCGCCTGTAATCAGTGTCACATCCTGACAATCCTGCAGCAGCTCTCATTAACGCACCACTCCTCACCTGTCATTTACATTTCAACAATATGTTGGCTGCATTCAGTTTTTCAAGGTTCAGGAAGGACTGAAAACTGACGGCTGAAGAAAAAAGCAAATTTTCTGTTGAGCCTAATGTTTGTCATTGATATGTAAAAGCTTATAAGGAAAATTGCATTCAATCCTAACAGAGGATTGCTTTGAACTACACGTAGTAAAGAGACATTGAGCAAAGAGCACAGATGAGCTATTAAATTCAAGGCCTCAGACACAGTTAGCCTGCTTTGTGTCATATATAAAAGGATTGTGTGAGTAGGTATGCCTGCAAGCTACTGAATGTCTTAAACACTCTGAATGGAAGTTGTGCATTATTCTAGCACACAAACCATTTTCTACAGATATGAGAGGTGATTAGAAACAGGCAAGAGAGACTCTTTTTGTTTTCCTGGGTATGATTTTCTTACCCCTGCAGAAACCCCTGAATAATTTGCATTGCATTTGTCTTTCCCCCCCCCCCCCCAACAGG
>JAVQJF010026889.1:0-13874 GCA_036023855.1 Gadopsis marmoratus | reverse complement strand
CCATATCCTCTCTCTGTCCCTTCAGCTCTGCCTTCAGGTTTTCAACGTCTTCTATCTTCTCCTTGAGATCCGTCCTCAAAAGCTCCAGTTCTTCTCTTTCTGCCAGTACACTGCCTTTACTGGTTTGCAGTTCTAGTGTTTCTCTTTTGATGTCGTCATCCTTGAGCGCTTGTTCTTTTTCTTTTAAGGTAATCATGGTCATGACACTTTCAAGTTTGTCTCTTTCTGTCTGAACCTGAAGGGTTAGCTCTTTAATGGTGGTTTTCTCTCTTTTTATCTCATCAAACAGACTGTCTGCATGTTCTTTCTTCTTTTGTAGCTCTAACTTTGTGTTTTCCAACTTGTCTTTTTCTTCTTTTATGTCTTGTTTCTCCTGGTTAAATATGTCAGATTGTTTTTGGATGTCTGACCTCATCATCTCCAAGTCCAGCTTCTCTTTGTTCATCATCTCATTCACTCGATCCCGATCTTTTCTCTGTTCCTTCAGCTCTGCCTTTGGTCTTTCAAGATTTTCATGTTCAACTACATTTTCATCCTTCTTTTCAATCACACCTGACATTCTCATCACATCTTGTGCTTCTAAGAGATCAATGTTTGCACTCCTTTCTCTTCCTTCATCCAGTTCCAGTTCTTTACTCTTTGCCTGCTCATTTTGTTTACCTTGCTGTGTGTTTTTTTCCCCTTCTGCATGTTCATCTTGTTCTAACTGTTGAATTTCTTCATGGATATTATGTTTCATTTCGCCAAAGCTAAATGTGTCTTTGTTCTTCTGCTTGTTTAGTTTATCATGTTCTGATTCTTTAAACCTAATCTCCAGTTTTATCCTTTTATCTTCTCCTGTTGTCAGTTCTGTTTTTTTATGTATCATCAAATTCACCTCTTTTTCCTTTCGCTCTTTTCCACATTTTACTTCTACCTGAGTTTGCATGTGTTTTCTTTTAGTTACACTTCCAGAATTATATTGGATAAGACTAGTCCTGTCTTTGATACTCTGTTTCTCATTAGCCAGCTCTTCCTTCTGCCATTGTAGTTTCATCTTCAACATTTCTAACTCATCCCTCTCTCTCACATTTTTCTCCAGTCTTTGGTCTAATTCTTTTTTTCTTTTTTTGGTCTCTCTCCTCAGCAATTCCCTTTCTCTTTGTATGTCATTCCACGTTATGTCACTCTCCTCTTTTTTTCTCATGGTTTTTCTAAATATCTGTTCACTCTCCTTTTTCTTTATTTCCAGCTCTGACTTCAGCAGCTCCATTTCTCTTATTTCTCTTTTGGTTGTTTGCACTCTGTCTTCAAGCTCCTGTGTCTGTCTTCCAATACTCTCCCTTAAATGGTTCATCTCCTGTATTTCTGCTTCAGCTTGATGTCTTGCTATTCTCACGTTTTCCCTCTCTTCTTGAATCTGTTGTTTCAGCATTTCAATCTCCTCTCGCTCAATCTTTTGTTTCACTTGTTCACGTATTGCCTTTTTCAGTTGTTCAATGTCATAGTTTTTCCGATCCAAACTATCTATCATCAATTTTATGTTCTCCTCCAGTTTCTCGTTTTCTGATCTGAGTCTGAAGATTTCATTTTCCATTTCCTCCATTTCTTTGTCCATTCTGTTCTTTGTCATTTTGCTTTCTGTATCTGTTTTAGCTCTGACACGTTTCTTTATGTCTCCCTTCTCTCTCTCAGTATTTGTCAAGGCATGTTCTTTATTCTTTTTCTGCATGATTTCATTCTTAACATTTTCAAGGTTAGCTCTTTCCTGGGATATTAAAAGATGGCTGTTTTCCAGCTCTTGTTTTGTAGCCTCAATCTTATTGTTCAGTTCTTCTAACTGCCTCAGTTTTACATCAGTCTCCTTCATAATAATCTCACTTTTCATTTTAGTTTTAGCCGCCATTTTCTCTATGGTGCTCTTAACTTTTGTAATTTTCTCCAACTTCTGCTCAGTCACTTCAGATTGTCTCTGCATTTTTATTCTTAAAATATCTAAGTCATCTCTCTCTCTCAAAGTTTTCTCTAATTTCTGATCCAATTCTCGTTCAACTTTTCTTGCTGCATTTTTCATCAATTTCGTGTTGCTCATTTCTCCTTTCAGCTGCATTTCTCTTTGCCTCATTGCACTTTTTACCATTTTCAAAAGTTCTTGGAATTGTTTCATGTCTCGTAGCAATCCTTCAATTTCACTGTCTACATCCTTATGATCCTTGTCAATGTTACTTTCTTCAGCTTGGTTTACAAGATCTACTTTCACTAATCTCATGACTTCTTGTGTTCTATAAATCTCTGCCTTAAGTTTTTGTATATCAGAAATTCCTGTGTCCTTTTTGTAAGAGCCTACATCCATCTCCTCAGTATGTGTCTGTAGTTCCTGACGTTGTTTTTGCTTATGAACATCCAATATTATCAAGTCAGACTCATCAATTTCTTCTTGTTTCATCTTATTACCATTATTCTCATTTTGCACTAGCACTTCATATTGAATTATTTCGTGTTTCACGTTGGTTTTATCCCTCAAAGTGTCTTTGTGTTCTGTTCTGTTTTTCAACAGTCCAATCACTCCTTCCTCCACATTTCCAGTTTCCCTGATTGTAATTTGTAACTCAGGTTCAGTCTCTGGTCTCTGGCTCTGCATGTCATTTATTTCCATAAGGAGCCTTTTAATCTCTTGATTTGTTTCCTCCATGTTCTCCATAGCATACTTTATTTGCTCCCTTATTTTCTGCTCTCTCTCCTTGAGTTTAGATATCTGCTTTTCAACTTCTTCCTTTTCTCTTACATGTATCACTAATTTTGTATGATCATCATACATTAATGTTTCTTTATGCATTTCAGTTTGCATCTGTAAGAAAACAGTCTGCTTTTCTTTGTCCACTGCAAAGGAATGAAGTTCTTGTCTCTGTTTGTGCTCTGAATGCATATGCTTCTGTTCTTTTATTTCTTCACTTTGATGGTGGTCTTCTAATGTTATCGATTTTTGCAAAGACGTGGCCTCTTTTGTAATTTCATCTTCTGCCCCTTCTTCGTCTGTTAGAATTCTTGATGTTTGATGTTTGAGAGAGTCTCTGTGAGCTTCTTTCTGTGGTTCTTGAGGTTTTGATGTAAAAGTATTTTTCATTGCAGACTCTGTCAATATCCATTTTCTGACCTGAGCTTTTATGGAAGTCAGCTTATCCTTCACCAAAAAAAGAAAGAATTGTCATTGTTTTTATTAAATAAAAGTAAAAGACTTAAGTAAAAGTAGCACTACCTGTTTCAAGTCAAAGTTTGCATTGAGTAGATGTAACTAAAACGAAAGTATGTTTTGCTGTAATTGTCATTTCAATGAATACAGTAACTTTCACAAACTCTGCTGTCTGTCCCTCCTTCCTATAAACTCTCCGGATTTACCATCTCCATCTATGCACCAGATGCATTCAGATTTTCCCACCAGTCACCTAAATTCCACATTCACTTGCTCACCTGCTCCTCATTCCACAATTACTCCTGTCAGTACTTATACCAGCCCCTTCCGAGTTAGTGCCAGGTTGTCAGTGTTACTTATGCCTTTGCTTTCCAGCCATCTCAACATGAACCTGCATTCTTGTTACATGTTCATGTGTTTTGATCTGTTGCCTGTTCCTAACCTGCTCACCAGTCATGTCCCCCTGTTTGAGTTTTCTGTCCATGCATGGTAGCGTATGTATCTTCACCTTTTCAAATGACTAATGGTCAGCTTTCAAATATCAACAAGGAGTGATTTGTTGAAAAGCGCTATATAAGAAAGAGTCCATTTACCATTTATAGTGTGTGTGTGAATGTGACCATGCAAGGACGACGAGGTGAAAGTTAAGGGCACTATGTGTAGAAATTCTATGTGATCATATCTTTCAAATGATTCTGATGCCTAGATTTTGTGTACCACATTTTATATCCAACTCACTGTCCCATACACATCACTGTGTACTTTATGATCTGATTTCCTGGTCTTCATTAAAGAGAAACTCCAGTATTTTAAAAGCTGGGCTCTTTGTTTTCTTTTCTTTTTTGACATACTCTATTTGATCATTTTTGTAACTTTTGTAATGGTGTATTATCTTGGCCAGGTCTTCGTCAAAAAATAAATTTTAATCTCAAGGGATTTCCTGGTTAAATAAAGGTAAAATAAATAAATTCTGATGGTATAAACCAATCCTGATGAAGACCGATGAGTGTCATGTCAAACACTTTGTAAGTCATCTTGTCATCTTTCATCCCTAACACTATAATGTGATATGATGGCAAACCTTTTTGGGTCTTTTTTGTTGGGTCTATACATATAGAGTTGGTCTAGACTTGCTTTATATTAACATGTGCTATGTGATAATTCTGTTATGATATAGCGCTATAAAATTTAATTGAATTAAAATGTCTGCTGTGGAAACTGCTAATTACTGGCCCAAGATTAAAAAGAAGAAAACATTTGTGAAATGTTTTTTTTACTTACCATGCATTTTTTGACTTTGTGATTCTTCTCCACCATCTTCCTTTGGGCTTTGATCATCTCCTCCCGGGTATTGTTAATCTCTGCAGCAGCTTTTTCTATGTTGGCTTTCATCTCACCCATAGTGAGAATTGTAGTTATTGCATCTTCCACTTTTTGTTCAACCTCCTCTCTTTGTCGTTGTATCTTTGTTTTTATGATTTCTAGCTCATCCCTCTCTTTCATGGTCTTCTCCAGCCGTTGGTCAAGTTCCCGTCTCCTTTTTTTTGCTTGAAAATTCATCCATTTGATTTTGTTCTTTTTTTCTGTAAAGTCCCTCCTGATATTCTCTGTATCTTCTTTCACCCTACACAGCATCTTTCTGATTTCTTCTACATGAATGTTAGTGTTCACTTTGTTCTTGGGGCTTGTCTCAATTTTATTTTCCTCAACCTGCTTTTCTCTGGTTCTGACAACCTGTTGAAGTCTTAGCTTCTGCGCATCAAATCTGTCCTCCATGTTCACCTCCAGCACCTGCTCTGACCTCTGTCCCTCAGTCTTAACTTGTCTTTCCTCCATGTCATCTTTAGAATGTTCAATCTCTTCCTTCATCTTGTTAATCTCTTCCTTTTTTCTCCTGCTCATTCTTATCATTTTTACCAGGTCCTTTTTCTTTATTTCAATCTCAGCACTCACCACTTCCATCTCTCTCATCTCTTTCTTTGTCCTTTGTAACTTGTCATCCAGCTCCATTTTTTGCCTTTCAGTACTCTCCCTCATTAATTTCATTGCTTCCATTTCTGCTTTAGCTAACTGCCTGTCTCTCTCAATGTTTTCTCTCTCTGTCTGCATTTGAGTTTTTATTCTTTCAATCTCATGTCTTTCGGATTGGACCTGTGCCAACTTGTTCTCTATAGCTTGTTCCCTGTTCGTTACCTTCGTGCTTACATCCGTGTCTTGGCTTTGCTTTTGAGAGTCAGGTTTCATGTTTTCCATTCGACCGGTCTTTTGATTCTGCTTCTTTCTCATAGTCACTTCCAGTTGTTGTTCACTGTCTTCCAGCACATCCCAAAGTTTTTCCATCTCTTCTTGGATTCTACAGAGTTTAATCTTCACAGTGTCAAAGGAGTCTTTTCTTTCTTTCTGTCTTTCTCTCCTTTCCATCTTTGGGACTGTGGCTTTCTGCATTAGAACACCTTTTTGAATATGTGTCTGCCATTGCTTCATCTTGTTGGTATTTACATTCATATTATGTTTGATGTGCTCAATTTCATATCTATGCTGTGAAATACCCATTTTATTTCTCTTTAACTCTTTTTTTATGTCTGCCATGTTTTTCTCCATTTGTTCTTTTGCCTGCTTTGTTTCAAGCATTATTTTCTTATTTTTGTTAATTCTACACAGCAGCCTGTCAGCCATCAGCCTCTTCATTATCTCCTGCTCTAGTTTTATCTGCTCCATGGGTTCTTTACTTTCCTGTGATTTTGTGTTATCATACTTGACCATTTCAAACTTGTGTCGCTCATTGACGACCTCATTAAATCTTCTTTCCAGAGTTTCCCTCTCTTGGCATATTTCAGCCCGCATTTTTAGAAGTTGCATTTTTTCTTGAGTGGCTTCATTTTTATTCTTCTCGAGTTTCTCAATAACATGTTCTATCTGTAATCTCAGTCTTTTTATAAATAAGTACTGCCCATGTTTTTCAGCTGTCAGTCTGTCAATGTCCTCCTGTTGCTGCTCCGTCTTTGTCTTCAGGTAGTCAATTTCACTTCTCTCTCTTTGTGACTCTTCCCAAAGTTGGTCAATCTCCTCCATTACATGATATGTTAGTTGTCTGTGTCTTTTAATATTGTCCCTTTTGGTTTTGATATCGACTTTTGTTTGTTTGATTTCTGAGTGCTTGGTGCTTTCCATTGTCCAGTCCTGTTCTGTTTGGGTCATCCTGCTATTCTGTTGTCTTTGCTCTGTTGGTCAAGGTAATGGACAGAATATCACTTTCCACTCTACACTGCAACTTACATTGTGTTAAGCAAGGCCAGAAAAAACAGATGGGATGGTGGAACAAATAAACAGCCAATTGAAAAAACACATTTCCACCATAGTTATCCTCTTCGGGAAGCACTAAAGAGAAGACAAGTAGGACCAGTAAAGGGAGAAAAAAATTCACTAAGTAGTGACAGGATTTAACAAAAAGGATAGGAAGTACAAAACATGTCATTTATCATCCAACAGGCCCCCTCAGCCAGTTCCTTGAGGAGTTAAGACACTCTTCTCTCACACTGTCCAGATGGTGACTACAGTTCTTTGAGACATCAACATACAGTCAGAGAAGTATGAATTGTTTTCTCTGCTCTCTTATTTAGATCCCCCTGTCCTCCCGCACTCACAAGGCTGTCAACGAACTGGACTTTGTCTTCACCTGACACTGCAGACTGATCACTACTTTGTGTCCTTCCCACCACTCTTCTTTCTTCTCTGTCCACTCATTTTCAGACCTGCAATGCCATCTCTATGTGCACCTTTGGCTGTCTGACTCACTAGGTACTGTGAGAGATGTAGCTTGAAAGAAGGGAGGAACTCTCAGAGGACCTTCTCATCTTCCGATCTGTCCTCTTTCCTTCTCTTCGACACTTCTGATCTACTCCCCTACTTATCAACACATCTCTAGTCTCAGGACATTTTCACACTCCTTTCTAAAAACAACTACACTTGACACAGGAGTTTAATAATACTCCATACAAGTAAAGGCTCTGCTTTGAAAACCTTATGTATGTAAAAATGTAAAGGTTGTATCATCAAAATAGTACTTAAACCATAAAAAGAAAATTTACCTTATTTTGCAGCAGAATGGCCTGTTTAGGAGTTATAATATTCTATATTATTTGAATATTATAACTGACTCATTAACATGTAATCAACATTTTCATGTCGTAGCTGGTGGAGCTGTTTTGTTGAAACTGAGTGGTTTAATTTGTACAATACATCATATTCTAGAAACTGCATGTAAAGTTTTAATCTGTGTGACGATTAGCTGTTAATAAATGTAGTGCAGTAAAAAGTACAATATTTCCTTCTGAAATATAGTAAAGTAGAAATACAAAGTAGCATAAAATGGAAATACTTATATTTTTTTATACTTAATTATAATACTAAAAGTATTTAGTTACTTTCCAAGTAGATGCCTAACCACACCTTAACCATACTGCAGACACCACTTAACCAAGTGCTTTGAGTTGCATAACCTTATACATAAATACCATAGTTATCATTTAGTTGCCACGAAAGGGTAATGTATGAAACAACTGAAAAACGTTTTGCATTTGCAGATTCCTTGACCTATGTTCAGAAATCAGCATGAGTGATTTGCATGTACTGTTTGCTCAGTATGAACATACAGTGTACTACAAAAAAACGTAGGCAGTTAACATAATTCATTTCAGCACAGTATGCTAATGTTTAAAATGCTATTGTTTTTGTCTTACCTAAATCAGCTATAAGCTCGGGTTCATCCTGTGAAAGTATCTGGTAGAAGCCAACTTTGGATTGTGATGTCCCTTCTTCCACAACATGAAACAGCTCCCTCATTTGTTCCTCTGGTGTCGGAGCTTCAGTGATGGTCATCGGCTGCTGTGACATCCTGGCCTCGATGATGGCTCTGGGTGATCTCACCCTAACAATGATCTACTCCCTGAACTTCTCCAGGAAGTTGTTCTCTACAAATTAATTTGGTGGTCATTTCTCTTGTAGAGATCTGATAATACTTGCTGCACATTAGAGAATTTAACAAGGGGAAATGTGTTCCTATAAGTTATTTGACATTGGTGGTACTAAGCTGTGAAGTTTGTCAAATATTAAAAGTACTTTCAGTTTTCGAGTAAGGTTTTTCATATGCAAAATGTTTAAACCTAATCACACAGTGGCACTTTGAAAGCACGCTTACCATATAATGATCATTTATAGATATAAGATTATATATGTATGTTGAGAATCAAGCACAATAATTTTGAGGCATAAAATAAACTTACCATGTTCTCTTGATTAACTCATGTTGCCATATTACACATTCAAAGCTGATGTTTCCCATGGGATCACAGGCCTGGGTAGGAAAAATACAAAATTAGAATTAAATAAATCACTCACAAATAACTCGCATAATTTCTTCATGTACTGCAATCAGAATCAGAAATATTGCAAAATATGTGTGGATGAATGTATTGAACCATTGCAAATATATATTATTTCTTACCTGAGGTTCCTTTTGTCTTGAGTTGGGTACAAAAACACAAAGTCAACCAAGAGACCAGGCATATATATATTAGCAAGTCATTTGAACGCTCTGCTGTTCTTCTTAGGTGTTAAATTTTGTGGAGATCTTAGGGGATGAGGCAGGGTGGCACTATAATCTTTAAAAAACGGTATATCTCCTCCCTGCACATTTTTGTTGACCACCAAGTCTGGTTGTCAGATAAATGTGACACCCAGTAAGTATGAGTATGACTGGATGGTAGGTGATATTTGGGTTGTGAAACTTCTTGCTCTGTTAGTCTGGTCTTAGCTGATAAAGCTGGGGTCCATGTTTGGCTTGATGTTTATGGTTTCCCTCATCTCTCCTGATGTACGTAAGCATTAAATAATCACATATGAACAGGCAGTGCCTCCCGTACTCATAAATGTATTGTGTGTGTGTGTGTGTATGTATATATACACACACACATACAGAAAAGGAGTGCCAGCACTTTCTAATGATTTGATACTTTCCCAGAGGCATACTGATCATTTATTGAATTTATAGCATAGGTTGATATGGTAGAAAATGACTTTACTGAAACATATTCCATCAAACATTTGCTTAGTATTAATATGCTTAATATAACTGCATCAGAATTACCAAAACAGATGACTACATGCACTGTATGAAAAGTGGGAAATAAGTGAAAGGAAAACTTCCAAGAAATATGACAAACATTTTTTTGCAACTACTCCCTTTCTATGCACAAATATAACCTAAGGTTGAAAAATACTTTCTGTTTTTAAGCCATTAGTCCTCATCTTTAGTGTTTCGAAGGTTTTAAAGATCACATACATTTTGTGGTGAAATGGATGTCAGTAAAGCGCATTAACTTGATTTATACTTTTTACACAGAAAGTCCACTTGAAAGAAAGAAAGAAATGGTCAGATTGGCTTTCATTCCAAACTACCATTCATCTCTGCTTCATTTCTCTCCCAAGCTGCAAACCAATTTACAACCTAGTTTAACTGTCAGCTCTTGGATGAATATCAGTGATTTATTAAATAAAATTATCTTCAAAATAAAAAATCCAAATGTCAGTGGAAGACTTAATGACCATCGTCTCTCTACAGATGTGCCATGCATGTGAATTAAAATTTTAAACCATCAGGACAGTGCAATACAGACAAATACAAGCAGTATGTGACAAATGGCATAATGATCATCAAACTTGCTGCCAATGTACTGCCAACATTTACGAGGTCACGGTCAGATGAGATAGAATAATCCTTGTGTTTTTCTCCAGTAGCAGTGAGACTGGATTTAAACACTATAGTGCTGCACAACCAGACATAATGGCATTCACTAAACGTAACACTGTTATCCAACTTTTACAGTGGCCACCTGCACAACCTTTGCTACATCGTTCTTCTCTTTAATGTCAAGATTACCATACCAACAACTGGAAAAAGTCAGTGCATGTCAGCTTCGCTGCACAGAGTCAAATAACAATTTAATATTCAAGACATAATTTCATTTTCATTTTCTAATTAAAAGTAACTACATCCAATCATGAAATGCCACACTGGTGAAGCTTCAAAAAAGGGAGTGTTGAAAAGCAGAACGCAGACTGTGAAAATCAAATCTCCACATTAATTTTGAGATTGTTAAATGCAAGATTATCTTTAATCTCAGATATCATCAAAAATAGCAATAATGCACGTGCCTTATTTGTGACTGAGAGGCTGACAAATCCCCCCATATCAGTAGCCCCCGTACTCCTATCTACCCAATTATGCAACAACTTTGCCTCCTTCTTTACAGACACAATTCAGATAATCAGACAAGCTGTCGGTGCTTCTGTATCAGGTCTACCTGATACAGAAGCACTATGTCATCATGACTCCTCTTAAAACCAATTCAGACTGGAAGACTGGAAAACTGGGTGGGATTATCTGGCTCAGTCCTTAACTCCACAGTCACTGAATAAGTAGATTGAACAAATCAGTGATTGGATGTGCCTGAATTTTCTATATAAAAATGATGCAATTACTTTTTACACCATAAAAGAATAATCAAATGTCAGTGCTCATCTTGAAGCTCTAATGTTTTATAATGCCTACACCTCTTTGGTTATTTTGATGAAAGTAATGCAAAAGTAGTGTAATCAGGAACACATTACTCTACACAGTAATATTGTAAAATAACTTATTACTTTCAAATGAAAATAACTAGTAATATATTACATTTTGAAAATAACTTGGCAAACACTATTTATTATGATACTTTGTTGCAATTACTATTAAATAACTATTAATAATTATTGCCTTTATACCCAGTTAACACCCACAATAATTATTGTGTCATTTCCGGTACAACACTGCTCGTTTGTTCAGAGCGAGAGGAGTTGTCTGGATTTGTTTGGGAGCGGCCCTTCTCCTGTCCCTCTCCTCTGTGGCTGCATCAAGACACTAGCATGAAGCAAGAACATACTGGAAGTTAATCCATTTTACCTCCAAAATAAAAGCACGAACTGTCTATGTTTTGGAATATAATGGGAAGCAATAATACATCACAGATGTAATTGTAAGTATAAGTTCAGTAAATAAAATGTATCAAAAAATGCGTGGCAACATATTCTTACTGAAAAAGAGTATATGTGTAAATGTGGTCTTGTAGTCATCATAATATAGAAAACAACAAAAACAAATGAGCAGAAATGTATTTCGAAATCATTAAAAAACTGATGTCCATGCTGTTACAATGACCCTACAATATCATTGTGCCGTCAGCTGTCAACTTTATGGCCTGGGGGTCATCAAAAATTATTCTATCTTGAGGGTTGAGACCGGAGGCCGCTCTTCTTTGTGAGTCTGTCAAACTTGACATTAGTGACATCTCCACAGAGCACCAATCGGTGTCTGGTCGCTTCTGTCATTGCGTTGGTCGGTTCCTGGAAAATATTGCTTCATACTCCTATTGACCCTCCTACTGCTAGAACAGCGGCATCAAATCAACCAGAACATAGACAGACAGTACAGGAAATAACCAGCCTTCCTTCAAATTAAAGGAAGAATATATCAGCCTGCCACTATTGGGTGGAACGGACAAGTAGCCTACTGGGGGGAGTAGAACAACATCGTTAATTTAAATAACTTAATTGAACGATCCAATTCAATAAATGTATGTTTGTTGTAATGTAGATTATTTTGTGCGTCAACGGAGCTTATATTTTGAAATGTGAAACTGGATGTGGTATGTTTTATAATAGCTAACTTTACACTGATGTCGCTGTACGAAACACTGTAGAACAGACCTCCCAGCTTCGCGTTTACCCAACTCCTTCGACAGAAACTGGGGAATAGCTTTTATCAGACGAATACAAAATATGGAGGATTTTTAATGAAATAAAAGGACTAAACACGCTGGATACTTTCCCTGCCACTGTTTCCTCTGGACACTCCTTGATTTTTGTGCGCTGGATGTGTACCGAGTTCAACAGGGATCCCAGCAGACATTCCCTGGTGGTTTGGTAAGTTAGGACTTTGTGTCCCCCCCCCCCCCCCGCAACGATCGATTCATGTGAGTTCCTATTGAAAAAGCCATAGACTGTAAAGGTATCTCTTGTTCTGGGCTTCACAGGCTTGTGTGAGTTGCTCTGGCAGTTCAGACAGAGTCGCTTATAAAATCAACCCACACGAACGAAACAATATACGTTATAGGGTTATAGGATGGTACTTTAATAATAGAAACATCAGATCACCTTCTGTATACAAGGAATACTACCACCCCAAGTCCACAGCATAATCAATGATAACTTTAAATCAATCCTAAATCAATCCACAAAACTTGAAAGGTTGAGTTTAATTAGCAGTTTGGATTGTGTAATTTGGTTAGCTTAGTTTTGCAGTTAAGTTATGAATTATTAATGTGTGAACATTGCATGATGATGATGAGTGGATAATAACACCCCTGTGGGAAGACAATAGCATGCATTAAAGTATGTCCATGTCAAGGACCAACCAGATGAATGCACAGAACAATGAAGCCAACTAATATAAGCATTTGAAGCAAGGTATGATTTTAGATAGGCTCACTGCTACACTGTAGGTGAAGGAGAACGCCACGTCTGACGAGAATAGTCATATTGCCACATAACCACGTAAATAAACTAACACTGAACTATTCGGCATTGAACTGCTGACCCTCAGAACACCTTCAAAGAACAGGCCTGTTAGACATCAGTCAAACACAAAGAGACCTTTCAGGCATCTGTAACAGGATTCAAACCGATCCAACTCTTTTTTTGTTTCATGATAAAGTTGAGGAGTTCTCTGAAAAGCTAAACAGCCAAAAAAAGCCCCCAAAATTATATATCTATGAATGGATAGGAACCAAACAATAGGACAATAGCACAACTGTAACTCATTATTTCTATAAACTGAAAAAAACATTTTAGGACTATATGCAACAGGACATTGTCGAAACATATTGTCAAGAGCGCATTATTTTCCATATGGGGTCAGTTATTGATAGCAATTACTGATTTTTCTTTATTTTGCCTCGGTGTATAGGAGATGGCAACTGCTCTCAGTGGCCGAAACCCTGGCGGGCGTGGACCAAACCGAAATAAGGGTCGGATTTTAGGCATCATTGATGCCATCCAGGATGCAGTGGGGCCACCGAAACAAGCGGCTGCCGATCGGCGGTCTGTGGAGAAAACTTGGAAACTCATGGACAAAGTTGTAAGTTTGTAGTGATAAAACCACCAGGCCTGTCTGCCAGATGGTGGTAGGAGCAGTCATTGTTGTAAATGCTAATGGCGTGCACATGTGTTCCCTGACCATATTTTCTGATTCAAGTACTTGTTTGAAGCCCTCCTTACACATGTTGGTGTCCAAGAACAGCAGAGGACTGATGAGTTAAACCTATTCAACCAGGCATTCATGTCAATACTCAGGTGGATATGTGTGCATAATAGTCTTTACATTTCCAAGCTTCATTTTCAAGAGGTTACATCATTAATCCGTAAATCAACATATGGTAAATGGACTCTTTCTTACATAGCGCTTTTCAACCGAACCGGTTCCCAAAGCGCTGTCTAATTCACCCATTCACACACCGATGGGGACACAGTTGCCATGCTGGCCTCCACCGGGGGCAACTTGGGGTTCAGTGTCTTGCCCAGGGACACTTCAACATGTGGACAGCAGGGGCTG